>JAILXH010094457.1:0-19286 GCA_023558415.1 Piaractus mesopotamicus | reverse complement strand
ATCAGCTGACCTTTAGATTGCGTGAACATTTTTTGACAAATGGACCGACAGAAATGGTCCAAAATTACTTAAAATTCTTACATCAAAGTTAAGAATGATTTTATCCTACAGCTTTCGTTTTAGAGATCTGAAGTTTTGTTATAACAGTGATGAAGCGCTTTCATTAGGATACAGAAGTAAAAAATGCTCAAGTCTGATAAATTGTCTGCTTCTGAATGTGTGAAGTCTTGTACAGTAACAAGTGTAATAACTATATGGTTCATGATCATTACAAAGAAGTCATTATCTCAGCACAATAAGTCAAAAGTCAGTACTTCTCAGTCATGGGGGAAAATGGGGGGAAATGCCCCCCTTAAGAACAACGTCAATTTACTGTAAAGCTAAATCATATCGGTGTATGAGTTTATCATGTACAGAAATGATCATGCATAAACCTAAACACAGTCAGAGGAAAGAAACAGCAGCTAATCCTGTTTTATAGCACATAAAAGAAAATGTTAGGGGCTTTTTGGGCCACTTTCAGGGTAAGAAGTCTCCTTTCCAGCGGTAAGAATCCCCCTGGTGAATATGGCAGCAATTTATCATCTGTTTTCAATGGAATGTATCATTTATACATCCAATCATTTTATTTTAGGAACAACACTACACATTGTATATTTTAAAATGAAATATAAAACCAAAAATTCTTAAAAAGTCTTAATGATACTGATTCATTGCAATACATTATGACAAAAAACAAATGAGAGTAAAACAGCAAACACCTAAAATGTCAATATTTATTAAATATTTATTATGCTAATTCTATAATTATACTATGTAAAGTCATTTAATGCTTTTATTATTACTACTATTATTATTATTATTATTATTATTATTACTCATCACCAGCAAGATGGCAAAAAATGTTGCTTAGTACTAACTAGAATGCACCACTAATGTTAGCCAGTCAGCGAACATATTATTATTATTATTATTATTATTCTTGGAGGCTACTTCCTCTAAGTAATGCTCTATGTTATTTGTTCATTTTGATGGTTCATGATCATTACCTAAGATGTAATGGCACTATAAGGCACAGTATGCTAAGCTGGCTAGGCTGCAGTATAACAGTGACTCTGTGTCTATTTTGACCGTGTATCTCAGTGCATCTTACCAGGCTCTCCAGCCTCTTAGCCACAATAGAAGCGAAGCGTCTCTCGCCGGCCAGTTCAGAGATAAGGAAGATATACTCCGGCGCTGTGACCTGGTTGGAGCGGTGAGTGCGACCTGAGCCAGAGGATGAAAATAAGTGAGTTCATGGTTTACAGGTTGGTGGTAAGAATGTCCTGCTTTACGGGAACACTAGATGTGTGGTTTGGCATTGCAAGCTTTGTGGTTTGTCACTGTGAGTAAAATTACCGTCAGGTCACTACTGCACTACAATTAACCTACATTAACACCACATAGCGAGTGGCCCACGGTGGCACAATCGGAATAAAATCAGCCCACAACATGTAGCTGCACAGATACTGTTCCTCTTGTAATGGCAACTTTGTAGGAAAAGGAAAAAATGTTCTGAAATTTAATGTATGTTAATGCAACAAGGTTTTATTCCAAGTAATTCTGGATACTTCTTATTGGTCAGTTCAGTTGGGGGTGGACGATATGGCAAAAATACAACATCACGGGACTTCAAGACATTTTCAAGATACACAATAATTGTCATATTTCGTTTTTCTTAGATTCCGGAAAAAGCTCCAACTGCGCCACATTTAAAAAATACTATGAAAACTATAAATACAATGATTTTTATTCAGTGTTTTACCTATCACACTGCACAAAATCCAATAAACAAGACTAATAATGCCCGCTTTGTAATGTGCAGTTGCTTGGTTTTCTCTAATTGCCCACCCCTAAATTCAGTATGAAATGCAATAAATCAAGAAATATATTAATTAATTAAAATTACAATATTTATTTATACAGACACAATTATATGTGTAGAAGATAACAAGTTGGACTGATGGTGAAAAATAAATTACTAAAAGTGAATGAGAAGCAGTATAGCAGGTTTATGGAACAGTGACCCACCGAACTGCTGGATGGCGCGGTCAGCGCTCCAGGGCAGCTCCAGGGTCATGTGGACACGTCTGCGCTGGTTCTTCACCCGTCTGTCTGCCTGCAGAGAGATCCCTGAACTGGCTGCCTCGGAAATTATAGCCACCAACTAAGGAGAAAGAGAGAGAGAGTGAGAGAGAGAGATTTTTCTTTACAGGAATCATTGTTCCATGATGCACGCAGGTGAGTTTCGCAATTAGTCAAACTGAGTTGACTTGTGCGTTTGACGTTTTTAAACCACATTTTTTGGTCCATCACTCACCTTATCTCCATTCATGAAGCGATCCTTCTCTTTGACGTTGATGTGGTCGATTGTGTGACCCTGCTCAGCACGAGATTCATAGCGCACGCTCCCATCTGGCCGCCGGACCACGCGTCCCTTACGCCCTGTCATCTGTTCACATACACACAAAAAGATGGAGAAAGAGATAGAAAACACAATTACCGTAGCTCCATAACAACAGCTACAAACTCAGAGTGCTCGCAGCTTGACAACAAATTACATTCAACACTGGACCAAAGTCAGAGACCACCATTTCATTTATTTAATGTCCAGTCAAAACATCCAGTCCAAAGTAGAATCTATATAGTAACTATATTCAAAAGAAAATTAAACAGAAGCCTTAACGACTAAATATGATGTCAATTTTTGCCCACTCTTTGCCTTTATTACAGCTTCCATTCTTTTCGGGAGACTTGCTTTGAGTTTTTCAAAGAAATCCACAGGGGATATGTTTCCACACCTCTGAAGTTCAGTCTTAGAAGTTGGCTGGACTTTCGGCTTCTCACAATCCAATTAATCCCAAACACATTCAGTGATGTTGAGGTCTGGACTCTGGAGTGGTCAGTCCATTATTCTGAGAACGCAGCAGCTTCTTTGTTTGATTCAAAAACGCTCTTCTTTTTTGTCTCTTTCCTTTTTCCAGTAAGAGCTCTTTGACAGCTACACACCCTTTCAGACCCATAGTGTTGAGTTGCCTTCTCACAGTGGAAGGATGGACAGAAACACCTGTGGGTTTTTCAGGTCTGAAGCAAGAGTGGAGTTTTTCTCCTCTGTCTCAAAGATGACAGTATTAAGCACTGTTTACCTGATGGGGACAGTTTTGGTGATAACACCTCAGAAATATCTCCTGATATCACCTTGTACTTCATGTCTGTTTTGACTGTAAATTAAATGAATGAAGGGTGGTCTCTGACATTTTGCACAGTACTGTACCTATCTGGTTTACTTGTCTTACCTCAGATACTTTTTCTGGACCTCCGAATTTATCTATAAGCTCATCCAGTGTGTTTAGAGGTAGTTCTTTTCCGAGCTCAGAGATTTTGTTCAGAAGGCCTTGCTTCATTTCCTCCAGTCGAGCTGGTGAGCAAGAAAGAATAATTAAGATGTTCATTTTTCAACGACTAATTTTCAATTAAAAATGAAACAAAACAAAAAACCTTCTAATGACCTAAATTATTTGAACTTTTTGGTTGTGATTAATAGCATGGGCTACGTAAAAAGTATCATTATCCACAGAGTAAACTATACAGTATGCACTCTACCAGCATGACAGTTGGTGTGGGTAACAAAGATGACATCATCGTTGTTGTCCTGGAGCGAATCAGGAGAGGAGTTGGAGTCACTGTCCACGGCATCAGACTCTGTACTGCTGTCATCGCTGATGTTAATGACCACTCTTCCATCTGCAGCCTGCTTTGGATACTTCGGGTGCCTCCCACGGGGCTTCCCTACACCACACACAAATAAAGCACAATGCTGACAGTTACAGACCCGAGTGTGTATGTCATAGGGTAAAATTACGATATAAGCCACATATTCTGTTACAGAAATAATGCATATGCTTTCTTTCCGATTAGCCAGACAAACTGATTTGCGTGAAATGAATTAATAATTAATAAACAAAGTCTTTGAATGAGTGAGCAATACAAAGAACTGCTTCAGGATGCTTCACATGCAGAAGCATCAGTAAAGACCTACGTTTCCTCTTGCTTCCTGCTCCTTTCTCTCGTTCTTTTTTCAAAGGAAAGTGCTTCTGGACCAGGGACTGGAACACGCCTCTGAGAACACAGAAAATAAACGATGACTATCCATAACTCTTAAACACTATCGGTCAAAAAGAACGAGAATGTATGTCATACAGTGATTCAACTGTTTTTATTGTGTTTATACTATCTGTTCATTTAAAGGAGGAAAATCACAACCAATGACAGATATTCCTAGAACACAATGCTCACAATATAGGCATGATTTAAACCTACTGAGTTCTTGTGGGACTATGCTGGGAAATGCATAGAGAAGAAAATTCCGACCACTTGGGATGCTCTGGGTAGATGACAGCGGATGAGAGGCGGATCTAGGGTTAGAGCCACAAGGGCACTGGCCCCAGAAGAAATCTGACTAGCTACTTAGGAGCTCCCCCTCCAGATACTTGCCACCTCCAGTCACATCACTGACAAACTCGTCACCCTTCTGTGAAATTCCTGGATTTGAATGGTGAATATGCTACTCACGTGAACTGTGTAGAGTTTCAGGAGTGCTGCTAGATAATATTAACTAAAGCTAAAGTTACTGGAAATCAGTGCTTTAATGGAACTGCTAAATGAAACCTCTTCTGTACAACAGACGTTTCTTAAGCAGTTAGTTTCATTTTCACAAATATAATATCTCTCCTTAGTATCTTTAGAGTGGTGGGTGCAAAAAGGCTAGTATGAGTAAATTATCATTGTCTGCAACCAAGACAGTCAGGTACATCTTCGTTTTTGTCTGAAATTGACGTAGAACTCCGCGATTTCTGTGGACTGTACTATGAGAGCTAAGCTACATCACAAGTGGCAATCATAGGGGTCCAAGCACCTCACCTCTTTTTCACGTTTTTAGATTGGCCTCTATTTATAATAACTGTTGAAGGGGGATCTTAAAAGGGGATTACAAAATTTTGTATAAACTGACATTGGTATGGTAAGCAATAGGTTATTTTAAACAAATATTTCAAAATACCTAGAAACCAGTACAGTTTTTGATATGACTTGAATTACCATAGTTGGTTGAACTCAATGAACTGAATCTTTCTACAGTCTTCACCTTTCAAGGATACCAAATCTTGGTCCTGGAGATATACCAGCCTGCAGAATTTAGCTGCAATCCAATTATTAGATGCCTTCAGAGGCATCGGAAAATTAGACATGAGGTGTTTAGGGTGGTGGATCTCCAGGACCTGGATTGATGTACTATGTTCTACAGCAATTATATGTTTCCCTATATGAAGGCACCATGATGCTTCAGTTTTTTTTTTTAATTACTAAAATTATAAAAGCTAAATGTTCCAAGCCTCTGGACCCTGTACAAAGGGTTGGTTTCTGTACTTGACCTGTTTTTCACTGCTTACGAGTTTGCATGTCTGTATTTGGTAAGAATTATTAGCCTCATGATTAACTTTTACAATATCTGCTACTGAAGGTGAAACACACTAAATAACATATGTGCATAATGTGAATAATACATACAAATATAATATATAGTTCGTACTTAAGAAGCTCTCAGAATTTGAAGGCATTCATCTGGACCCTGAACAAAAACTGTAGCCCCATTACAAACCCATCTAAAAAAACATCCTAGAATCGTCAGGGGTTGCTGGAATATCTGTAATTTGTTGTGATTTTCCTCCTTTAAGTGGACGGGATAAACCCATCCAAAACAGCTGCTAAACATCACTTTATGACAAATGAGCAACTATTTTTGACTGCCAGTGCATTTAGTGGTTATTTATTTACATTATCCATGCTAAACCTCTACATATTTTTTATTATATTTTATATTATCAATGTCTTTGCAGGAAGCAGTAAGCGACAAAACAGAAAAAGTCCCGTTTTTAATTATTAATATTTGGCAATGACAGATGTGACGGTAATGATGCTGCTAAGAAATGCTTAGTAGTTTTATCTGATCATCTGACTGTATACAACTCACAGCATGGTAATGGAACCTTGATGACTTTACATTTATCAGAGATAAAATTTCAATCACGCAGAGACCGCAGGAGCCACTCTGGAAAGAGCCAGTCATAGAGGCACACTGTAGATTTGTATCTTCAAAAGATTTCATTCATAAACAGGAATAGTGGGGTCAGAATCGTAGGTGGAGCGCACGCACACTCAAACTCGCACGCACACAAATGGAGAAGTGTCACACTCACTCTGCGGCAGACACAAATTTGTCCAGGTGGCCGTCGTTCTCGTCAAGAACCTCACGAGTTCGAGCTTCGCCTGTAGATTGCAGTCCGATCACGACGCACTGCAGAAAAATAAAGCAGAAAAAACATAAATCAACTTACAATGTTATGCTGTGACCCCTCCTCTCTGCTATGCTACAGTAAGACTAATAAACTCATTGAATGACTCCCTCAATGGTGTCTGATGATACCCACCTTGCCAGCCTCCAGCTCCTTCTTGGCCAGCTCCACTAAACGGCGCACCTTGGCAGCGATGCAGAGGTATTTGAAAAAGCGCTGGTGGGACGACCAGAACTGACCCCACAGAGACTTCCTGGACATCATACCCAGCAAATCGGCAGCCTGAGTGAATACCGCCAAGGCCTCAGCCCACTGAGGGACCACAGAAAGAGAGTCAGTTCCACTTTAAAGGGGAATTCCACCAATTAAAAAAAAAAATCTGCATAATCAAATCGTTAAGACACAAAGTCATTCAGAGTGGTTTGATGTGAAATACTCCATTCTAGAGGAACTTGCTGAATCACAACTGCTCACAGTGGGGATGATAGAAACCAGATGTCTGAAGAGTTTAATGCTTTAAAAAGCTACCTTACTACATTATTACTATTAAATGGTCACACATTCATTGCTTAGTGCCTGATACATTGTTTTATGTTTTGAGATTAGATTTCAGCCTAAAATATATCTTTGCACGCCCAGTTATGGCAGAGCAATACATGCAGGATATTGTAAAGCAAAATAGTCCCCAAATAAAACATGTTTTATCCAGATTTACCACAATTTTACCAACACCAACATTACATATAAAAACTCTGAAGACGTGTATGTTCACTGGCCATTTTGGCTAGTAAATAAAATGGGTATATTACACAATTTCACATTAAACCACTTTGAATGAGCTCAACTATATTATACAGAGATTCAGTTAATTTATTAGTAAAATGCTAAATTACTCTTTTTTACATTGTTAAACTATTTAACCATTTAAATTGCAGATTAAAAATTCAGTTATTAATCCTAAGACTTAACTACTAGGAAACTAATACAGGTAATGTTTTGAGAGTGAGGAACTGAAGTGTGGGCTGACATATGAACCCTCAGGGTATGAGGCATTACAATATACCATGTGGTATCGGTTTTATGCATTAGATTGTATGACGGTTTTGGGAAAGATGATATGTGACTCTGTGTCAACAGCCTGACCTGTGCGGGATGAAATTTACATGGGGTTATGGGATAATTTCCTTTTTTTACAGGTGGTACTCGGTGATTTTATTTCCGTCTGGACTGTCCATGTCTGTACTTTTCTCCTCCTCTCCTGAGAAAATTACAGGGCGAATTACCTTCTGTTTTTCACTAAATTCAGCGGTGGCCTGATAATTTTAGTCCTGTCCAGATACACTGTTCCGAGATTTTCCCGGCAGATGTCACCTCGTGTTGGGAAAAAAAGGATTCTGATCGCACTGCTTCTTGCCATACTAGCCTCCTAGAGCTTGGATCCATGACCTAGGATATGATCTTTGACCCATTTTAAATGCTTTGCAAATCGCAAAACCATGAAAGTTTTGGAAGATCGTATGGCCAAGTGTGATGCAAACACATCATAGAAAACACAACCCATTAGAAACTCGCTTGGTCTGCAATCTAGATGCAAGAGTTTTATCAGGAAAGAGACATGCAAAAATTTTAATTACACATTAGAACGTCCGATTGTTTGGTAAACCAAAAGTTATCAAAAGAAAAAGAGAAAAAATATCCTACTGGGCTGTCATGCGATGCTCACCAGTTTGGCAGCTTTGTTGTAGACGAGTTTAAAGTCATCATCCAAGCCGATCTCTTCGATGCGGAAGGAGACCCCTGAGAAGCTCAGCTGACGTGCGATGTACATCCCACTGACCTTCATATCCATGGCAACAATCTCCATGGCGCCCACACCTCTATTAAAACATATACATATACAGCCAATCAGATTCAGACTCGATATAGAAGGTAGCTGAACTGAAATAGTCATATTCAAATGTTTGAACACCCCTGCTCAAATGTTTTGTTGATTTGAAAATAAGTGAAAATAAGTTAAGACGTCCTCTACAGAGAACATTTAAATATGGCATTTTAATCTAAATTTTAGTGCTCAACTGCTCAGTTTAGCATATAGGGAAAAAATACAATGAAAAATATAAAAAATATGCCATCTTGCACAGGCCACATTTTATGTTTTTTTTTCCCCCCCAAAATGTTACATTCAGCGAATAAAAAGTAACTGTGCATTAAAACGTGCAGATGTGTTTCTCTGTTAACTTATTTTCACTTAGAAAATCAACAACACAAGCAATTTAACCAGGAGCATACAACTGTAACTGTGTGCAAACACATTTACAAACCTCTTTTCAATAGCATGGAGGAAGTCTTCGAATGCCCTAAAGGGTGTTCCTTCTCCCCAGATGCCCAGGCGGCTCATGTAGATCATGTTCTTTGGCTCAGAGGCGCCTGAGGGACAAAGGTATCTTCACCCTTCTGGATCAACAGTGGAATAATATAAGCTAGATCTGTGTGTGGTCATAAAACTCACCTGTGGCACTGGCATACACCACCCTGGCCAGAGGCAGCTTGTTCTGCAGGTCCAACACGGCCTTGCCCATCTTGGTGGACGTGGCATTCTTGGCTTTGTGACATTCATCAAATATGATCTGTAGGCACAGCGCTGTTAAGGGTCATAATTAAATCATCAGCAGAGACTTTAATTATACACAGTGGCTGAGTTATTAGAACCCAAATGTTAAAGGATACGACTCCATCGAAGTCAGACCCGCACCAATCCACGATCTGCTTGAGTCGGGTGCGGAGCTGGCCCCCTGCTTGGCTTTCTCCAATAAGGGCGGAGTAGGTTGCAAATAGGACCCCTTCTGAGGTAGCTGTATCTCCATACTTTATCTGGCAGGAAAAAAAGACATTTATTATCATTAAGAACTTAAAGGTATTGGCATTGTCATCTCATGTGAAATGCCTTAAAGGGTATTAAAAAAAGTTTACTTCTTTTAAAATAAAAGTGTTTGATGTAGCATGCAAACGCTGCTAGCAATGTACCATCAAAATGTACCATTCACTCCCCAGTGCATATCTGAAAACTAAACTGCAAAGTCTGGAATTAACCGTTTTTGTGATGTCACAAAATCTGTCCCATTTACATATAGCAACATGCTAGCCCAGCCCATTCATGTTGAGGTTATGAGGGATGTTTCAGCCTGGACCGCTTTTTCGAATGAGGTATAAAACAAGGAAGCCGATCAGAACAGAGATCATTTACATATATTAGTCTTAAAGGCACAGTGGCAAAACTGGTCTGTTTAATCTAGGCGATAGAGGGGTTATATAAAAATAGTCATATAAAAATAAATTACTACTGTTCTGGTGCAGAAAACCAAACAAACGTCATACCAAGGGAAAAAATACCAAAAAATGTAAGATATAGACCTTCTAAAATGAACAAACATGAGTTCTGCAGTATTATGATGGAATTTAACAGTAGCCAACAGCAGTTATAACTGAAATGACAGCACACTCACTTTATTCAAGGCATGCACTAGAATACTGGAAGCACCGATGTCCTGAAGATCTCTTTCCGCATCATATTTGAGGTCATTGGAGACACTGAACCTGGAAGAGGCAGAGGTTCAGTGAAGAGATAGATCCAGAGACACTGCTTAATTTGAGGAAATGCAACAGTGATCATCAGGGCAGTGCTTCCTAATCCAAATCCTAGATAATTCCTTATCCCTGCGCTAACACAGAGCAGGAAAACATCAAACTACCCAGAGTAGGCACTGCGTTAATTATGAGAGCTTCTTTGTGAACTTGTTGACTGATCACTTACCACAGTGATTTCTTCCGTCCCTTTAGGTAGTTCTCCAGGATGATGCCGGCCACTGTGCGGCCTTTGCCCACTCCTGCTCCGTCTCCTATGAGGAAACCTGCTCTCTGGTTGTTCTGCAGGATCACCTCGTGTTGCTGTAGTGCAAAGGAACAGAGAGGAATGTAAGAAAGGCTTAGCATGAGGGTCAGTCTCACAAAACCACCTCTGCAGCTGCAGCTTGATCATTAATATGTGAGAGTCAAAAGCATCATACAGATAAACAATAATCACATAATTTACTTGATCGACTGGAGCTCTACGTGGTACAGCAAACAATTTATGAAGTTTATTTTCTATTTTAAAGTCTTTTGCCATTTTTTACCCAAATTTTCATTCCTGCAGTGTGTCCACATTGTGTGCTGATATTTATCTTTTATTTTGGCTTTTTTTTAAATTAGAACAAATGAATTTGTATTACTTTTAATTACTGTTAAATATATTTTAATGTTTTTTCGTAAGCTGTAAGGAAGTGAGCCAAACCAACAAGATGTTATGTAGCACAAGGATTAATTAAGTGTTAATGTGTTGCAGTAATGAAATAAAATTGAAAAATACTATATTCTGCAATATTAATGAATAACTTCTAATAAATAGCTTTAAAAAGCAAGGGAGTGAGATAAAGACTAAGGAAGTGTCCAGTCCAGGCATCCTTGATACTTATTGGTCAGCTGTGGTGACGTATGGTGCTTTGTCAGGAAGCTTAGCGGAAAAGTTGGTGGTTTTTCAACATAAACACATGGTTTAAACCTGTGAAGTGCAGGCTAGAGAAGTGCTTTTCAGTTGAGATGTGCACTGCTCCATATACAACAATGAAAAGAAGCGAGCTGGAGAAAGTCTGAACAGGCATCATCTGAACGACCGCTAATAAGGTCCTGAAGTTTTTTACTTTAATATTTTAAATTAATATTGAAAATCTGCCAGTACCGAGGCCCAGTCTGACAAATGTGTTTTGGTACATAATACAGCTGCGAAGTCCGCACTTCAATTCTTCAATTATACCTTAAAGTACAACGAAAAGCCAATACGTGGTCACCTCTAATACAGATCTTGTAATATTGCTACAGATTGTATCAGATCAAGTCATATCAGGACATCCCTGATGAAGACACTGTACATACTTGACAGGCGTAGATGATGGCCTCCAGCTGCAGAGCAGAGAGTCGGCCACAGCTGATGATTTGCTCAGGGATGGACAGAGTGTAGGTGATGTCAGGAGGAGGGACACTGGACAGAGTGTTGGTCTCCACCACCAGGTCAGGGTGTGAATGTCCTATAGTGGCTGGAGAAAGGACAGACAGGGAGAGAAAGAGAAAGAAAGAGAATGTATTGCCTTTCCACATTTAGAGATAAAAACAAAGGGCAAATGTAAGGGTCAATGTGGGAAATCAGTAGGTGGAGCCTACATTTAGAGGGTTTGTATTCAGCGTAGGTGTCTGCGTGGCCCAGCTCCTCTGTCTCCTCTTCCTCCACCTCTTCCTCCTCCTCCGGCTGTGCATGGACTCTCTGCATTACAGACAGAAAGACAAAAGCTTCAATTTGAGCGGCTTGCGCAGAGCTGGAACACAGATCACCCACATATCCCATAACTGAAGTAAAAAAGAAAACGAAAGCAAAGTGGATCAAAGAAACACTCAAATGGCACCAGTCATATGAATAGCTTGGGTCACTAATTTAAAGAATTCAAATTCAAAACAGTGTCTAAATTCAACTAACTACTGTACAACTGTATTTCACATATTTTAAATGCAATTCATTTGTGTTTTACATATAACGCAACATTAATTTCCCTGTGTTAGGCTAAGTGGATAGGGCAAATCAAAGAAAACAAATGAAAACAAAATGTTCAGTCAAATGAAGCAGACGTGATTTAATTTCATTGTTAATTTACTTATTACACTGTCTGTTATAGCAACAACCAGAAACTACCTGAATGCCTCCCAGAGGCGACGTGCTGATTATAGCATTGATGTCCTCTAAACTCCTCAAACCCTGAAAGCGGTTGGAATTCAGCTGAATCAAAAAAAGAGCAAAAATAACATTTAAAGTAAATCATCCGGAAAAGGAAATGCAATTTTATGGGAGGTGTGAACGGAGCTCCTGCCTCATGCGCCAGCTTCTAAACACCAGCAACACAGAGTGAGCGTTAAAGTGTAGGAGTGCAACAAACAATATCTAATTCTGAGGAAACTCGTGGTGCTTTGTTGAGTGTCTGTGTGTGGGCTGGGGAGTGGGTGCACAAGATGAGCCTCACCTCCTGGTTCTGTGTTGGTGTGCTGATGTCCCATATGGTTGGAACAGGTGGCAGGCTGTCTGCATATTCAGATAGGGAATCGGCAGGAGAGGAGAAGAGTGAGGTGTTGGACGGATCATCTATACAGGAGAGGTCCTGCACAAAAGAGAGAGAGAGAGAGAGGGATAAAGAAAGAATCAAGAGAAAATGTTAAACATGCACTTTCAATCAAGGTTAGAGAACATATCAGTTTGCTTGTAGCCAGAATTTCAGTTCTATATTGGGACCACTGTCAGCATAATGGCAAAACTGGCCCAGATACGACCTGTATGCACAGTCAGAAATAGACAAAGGGGCATTCACATATTGTCACAAGACAACCATTCAACCTTTCTCCTATTATTCATTCTGTGTAGTGAATAAAGTTCTCATAACTCAAACAGGAATCTGTTACTTTAGGGAAAGAGGCATGGCTGAGGACAACTACAGATTCAAAGCTGCATTTTTGCTGGATATCCACAGAAATACTGATACCTTCTCTTAAACATTGATTAGTAATGCCTTCTTTTAAATCACAAAAGTGGGGGTGGCCTAAGCCAGAAATTAATATGAGGTATTTAAGCACAAAGACATCAGAAACATCTCATTACTGATAGAAAAGTTCTTATGATGTTCACATGAGACCGAAAAAACGACAAATGCATCACACTTAATAGAGCAGAATGTTTAGGCGATGCTTGGCTTCTGTGTTAAAATATCTCTATACGTAATTTTTACTGCATTTGTAACCTCGTACAAATAAATGTTATATTTCTCTGTTAAGTTAATCTGGGTAGATTTAGCATCAATTTCTACATTTTATAAATGTTCATGTATCAGTATAGAGAGATATGCACATTAAAAAGATCAGGTATCGGCATCAGCCCATAATTCTCATAACAATGCATCCCCAGGGTGGTGCTGGAAGTGTACATACTTACTGACTACAAACAAACTGCAGACTAATCAAGACGCAATTGCATTAATACCAAGCTGTGCTTATTACAGAGTCAGATGTTTAAGGAATTGGAGTAGAGTGAAAATGTGGACTGCCTGGGGTCCCTGAAGACTGACTAGAGAAGCTCTAGCTTAGCAGAAAGAGCTACACTCCAAAATCTAACTTTCTACTGCAGCTGCCACATTAACATGAATTCTTTAAAATAACACAGGAATGTGTGTATGTGTGTACACACACACACACACACACACCAACAAAACATCAGTTTACCAGGGACACTCAAACGATTGCATACAGTGTAAAAAAACATACTATATTATGAGGTATATTGAAAAAGTCAGAAATTTTAATTATCCTGTTATATACACTTTTTGGCCATACCTTCCACAACTTCAGTACTGGAATAATACAAAGACAACAAAAACAGTACAATGAACTAATAATTGTACTAATTAAATCACCACCTTCCGATTGATGCATCACGATGTCCTGAAGCACTTTTACACTCCTACAGTTCATAGAAAGCAAATTCCACAAAAGCCTTCCTTGCTTTTCCAGTGAAAAACGAACAGGAACCCTGGAGGCATGGAGGCAGTGGTGAAGGTGTGCAGCTGCGGGATGCCTGAGAGACTGAATATTTCCAGGGTGAGGCTGAGGAGGGCTGGCAGCTCCGCTCTTCTGAACCGAGTGAGAAACTAATGTCACCCATAACATCCTGCCAACTTTATTCAAGCCAGCTCTGAGTCAAACTAAAGCAACTTGTTTGTTCCTGTTGCAAAGGAGAACAGCGTGCACATTCTTCTTTTCCAGGGGAGAGGAATATTGGCTAAGACGGGGTAATAAATTGCAAATATACTACTGACGCACATCTTGTATTCAAACTACTGCTGTAATCACCATTAAGGGAATGGTTCTGAAGAAAACAGCGTGCATGTTTGCATGAAGAGAGAGGAAAAGCTCACGTGTGTTCTGTTTAAATGACAGCAAACAAAAAAATCAAGTCTGAATAAATGTCACAGTGGCTGACAGGTCTTTGCTTCATTAAACAACTACCACTACCAATTTAGACTTAATAAATTACACAAACAGACCTCTGTGGTCATGACTCATTTTGTAGTGTGAGGAAGAAAAATGGTACTGATATGCTTTGCCGTATGTACGTATGATATTAATTAAAGGAAAAGCTCACATTTTCACATTTTCCCCCTGACTTCAAAGCAGAAGCTAAGTCATGTTTGGTGTCTGAAGTTTGCTGAAGTTTAGTTTAGCATTGGAACAACAAGGCTATTACAGAAAAAGCCTCTCACTCAAAAAGACACTGGCTGACACAGACTTCCAGTACTTGCTAGCTACGTTAGCCTACAGAAGCAAACATCAGACATGAGATATGTCTTGCCTGATCGACTATGTTTGGTTTATAGGGAAAAGTGCGTATTTATTTTTTCTTTCCAATTTAGCACCTGGCTATATCTCCCCCTCTCTCACAGTGCTACCAAGCTGAGAGGGTCAAAGCTAGCACGAGGTTCCTCCAAGTCAAGTGAAGCCAGCCACTGCGTCTTTTCAAACTGCCGCTAATACAATGACATTGGACAGCTCATCATGCTTGGAGGAGTACACTAACTGCCAATTCTGTTACGTCAGCTAACAGATGCCTGCATTGGCTAGAATCATGCTGACTGATAGAGGAAGAGGGAAGTCCATTGGGCCAATGCTTAGACCAGTGGTCACCAAGCCCAGTCCTGGAGCGATTCACTGTAGTTCAGACCACAGTCTGCCACTCCTTCTCCAGCTAATTAACTTCTTCGGAAATTCTTGAGTGGCTGGAATCAGAGGAATTAGTGTAGGTGTGGGGAGGAAGCAACATGTTAGATGCAGGTTGGAACAAACTCTATAGGAAAGTAGATCTCCAGGAGGAGGGTTGGTGAGCACTGACTTAGACAGCTGTGCCACTCAAGAGCCCAAAATGTTTGATTTTTCTGTGAATTATAGCTTTAAATTCTCTGAACTATAGAATTTATGTGAGAATATTCCTGTTTTGATTATTTAATGACTTTGTGATTCAAATCACAGTGATATTCAGGTTTAAAAGTTTGTAGGACAAAACATAAGCTTTGGAAAGTATCGGTTAACCACAGAAGGCAACGGGAGATTTTCAAAAAACTTTTCCGACAGACAAAAACGACAATCATCCGGACCTACAAAATGACAACAGAGGTCTTACACGCTAAATTATGGCCTTCATTTACGTACTGTGAGTAAGGCATGAGGAGCATGCTGTAAACCTTTTTATAGCAACAGCTTTCAGGCATCTATAGTACCTGTGAAACTCAGGAGAACCAGAACAGCTACAGAAGCAGCCAGGTTTAGCATATGGGATGTCTTTGGTATATGTAACTGTCTACATAATGTTATATCTAATTCTTATGAAATGATTAGCCTGCTTATTTGGCATGTGGTCCGATAAGTCCCTCTCTGTATGTTCCTCTTCCACTTCACGCTCTCCAGTCAGTCACTGCTTAAACAAGCACTTTGTGTTTCCCAGCAGTGAGTTGAAAAACCACATTTGCCCATATATAGAACTCCTTTTCACAATCCTTTGGGGACATGATACAATCAACAACAGTGTTTTCCGCGCTGACCGGCACTGAAAACACGTCCACAACACTGACACCACATTTTTACGATACAACACAGATGTTGTGGATTAATTACTTCCTCTGTGCAACGGTTAAAGTTAAGGCGATCACAAATACTCTACGGTAGGTTGTAAAACGCTAAAAAATGCCAAAAAGACATGACAGAAAACACTGAAGGAGACGCTAATGTAAAAATGTTTCCGTTCCAGTTATGCATAGCATTTAACATTACCAACGCGCTCAAACAAAGTCCCCAGGGTGAATAGAAGTGGCTCGTCCAGGCAGACTAAACGCAGTTATGATAACAACAACCGCACTAGGCCTCGTGATAAGGAAATGAGGGCCAGTATAATACGCCAGCTCAAAGGCAGCTCTTTAACTCTTTAGTTCCAGATCTGGCTTTGCTTCCTCTTGCTCCCCAAGTGCAGGGATAGAATTCAAGCTTCCTGGAAGAAGCAGCCATTCCTGCTCTGCTCCACTGCTGAGCCAGCACACAGGGAATCCCCCAGTATTCCAGAGTCAGGAAATGACTGAAGAAATGCTTCATTTTGGTTACCGAGAACAATCAAAACAACCCCTAAGAACACAGTATAAATACTACTATTATTGCTCAGCTTCGTTAAATACATGATCAAGCTCTAGCCTTTCCCATGTGTGGGGAATAAGCCACACCAGTGCAATTCAAATGCTAAAACGAAAAAAAAGCTAAAACAGTATTCGAGCACTTAAAAAAGAAGCAAACATGCTGATCAACCAGTGAGACTAGTCTTGCACTTACAGTAGCACTACCGCACAACGTCTATATATAGACTACAGAGTTATATTTTAAAGAAATGAAAACATCGCTGACATTTGTATAGTTCATATGCATGTAAGGTCATCTGACTTGAATGATTAAAGGTTATTCATGTATATTAAGGGAAATCTTGGCAAAATTCAGTTCAGAGTGTTACTTCAGCTGAGTTTAACAATGAAGCTTTTCCAGGGAACTGACGCAGCCCTTTAATTCCCGCACAGGGCATGATCCATTCCACAGGAACAAAGGTTTATGATTCAGATATCATTTCTTATCAACACAGTCGCAGTGAACTTTGCAAGGGTGTTGTTATTAATACTAATGTTAACACTAAAGAAGCTGTTTTAATCACTTAGTATTAAGCATTTATATAGTATCGAATCAGCTCCAAGGGGGGTCTGATCTATAGGATAGCTGAAGTGAATATTTGTCTGTAATCATTAAATGCTGAGACAAGCATGTGACATATTTTATCCCAATATGATAAAATATTGTCATATTGCACACCTCTAAATTCAAATCATAATAAAATATCTCCTGTTTACACACATAGGTTGAAACAGTATAGGTTGAAAATGTATAATTTGCACATTTGACAAAATTTCTCCGCTTGTTTCAATGAAATTATTCACGTGATTCATTAAAAAAGCAGTGCTACTCAGCAACTACATGGAAACCAGAGCAAACTGGCTTATTCTTAACCTATAAAAGTGAAGAATGGAAGCCTGCATGAACCGGCAGGTCCTGGCCATTTAAAGTGTTCAAAGTGAGGAATGTTTGGGGGAAAAATCTATCGGATACACATTCTTCCTGACCTCTGTGACCTGCTCGCTCGGCCACGTTCCACTGGAGAAAACAGATGATTTCAGTCTTTCATGTCTTGGATGCGGACGTGTGGCCTGTTTGCCTTGAGAGAGAGAGAGAGCGAAAAGCTTTCCGAAGGCCACCGTGCACCATCAGCACAAACACTCCAACAGCCAAGACTGGCTATGGCAACACGCAGAGGGCCATAAGTGCCAAACTAACCTGGCATCGGCTCTCCATGAAGTGCAGCTCTGCTGCTGAGTGCCAAGAGGAAGCAGAACAGCATTTGTGCATTTGCGTGAAAGGGGGGAGAAGTGACGCTTGGCGGTCTTTGGGGACCACCCAGAGGGTTCCTGTTACCGTAAGCCGGTCTGAGCCTCTGAGTATGTGTTAATTTCAAAAATGAGGAAAAAAAGAAGCACACCTGAACAAAAGAGCAAAGACATCCGTTACGCTAGTCAGCAGGAAGATGAGTAAAGTCAGCGGTGTGCGTCTGTGCTGGGGGGGACTGAGACAGCACGTCAGCAAAACGGCTGACGCTAATACTCCTCCTGTGAAATAATGCCTCACTATTACAACAATGTGTCAGGTCATACCACAGTGCCTGACACTTACTGAATCCTCCAGATGAAGAGTGACGGGAACACAGCAGGCCAGCAGCAGCCTCATCACCTTGCTATCACCATCAGAGCTTCCTGATGTTCTTTAAATCGCTTATTCTGACAGGTTCGGTCAAACAGCTGACCTCGAAAGACCGTTAAAGGAACCATATCATAAAAAAAATAATTTTCCTCCCTTTCTAGAAAAAATTTAAGTTAGTTGTAGTATATAAACACCGCTAAAGTTTCAAACGTATCACTCTCTCCCCAGTCCATTCAGTCCATATGTGGAAAGTTGCATAACAGCCCGTTTTAAATAATTTGAAATGTTGATGTTATGAAAACGACTGCATCTTAGCTACACGCATTTATAAGGAGTGTTTCAGCCAGGAATGCTTTTTGAATGTGGAACTATATAGGGTAACCAATGAGGTCAGAGGTCATTTACATATTTCAATCTTAAAGGCACAGTAACAAAACAAGCCAGTTTAATTCTATGATATAAAAAGAGGTTAAAAAAAAGAGGACTTCACGCAGAAAAATACATGGGTTATGAGTTCTTTAAAAGTACAGAACATAAGAAAGAAAGATAGTTCCTTAAGTTCTTCAAGTGACATTTCTTGAAAATTGACACAAGTTCAAGGGAAAGGTCTAAAACAAAAAAGAAAAACAAAAAAGCAAGAAAGAAGGAAGGAAAGAGAAGAAAAAAGATGCATCAGAACTTCCTGAAGCATTTTAAGTCAGTTATTCTGACAGGCAGTAGCAGATACTTCAGGTCCAGAGAGTAAAAATCCTCTCCATGATTTTGTTCCAACTTCCTGGATTCTCTACTGTTAGTTCAGATTTTGCTGGAACAAAATCCTGGGGAGGATTTTTACTTTCTGGACATGAATGACCTGAATAAAAAAAGAACGACAGAATGATTTTCTGTGACAACTGAAAACGAAAGCCAAAATTAAAGAAAAGGTCCACAAAAAAAAAAAAA
>JAILXH010094403.1:1895-13262 GCA_023558415.1 Piaractus mesopotamicus | reverse complement strand
GTCCCATATAAAGTTATCTTTACTTTATCTTTACCCTCTACTTCTCACTTTCAAAGCTCTGAATAATCTGAATAATCTGAATAATAAACTCTTTTCCTCAATCTCTCTGCAACTGCTCTTCATTCTCTACTTTCAAATCTGATCTAAAGATTTTTCATTTTTAATGAGCATTTCTCTTTCTCCTTTACTGCTTACCTTTCTTTCTTTTTTTGTGTTCTTTGTTATTTAAAGCGACCTTGGGATTGTGAAATGTGCTATATAAATGTAACCTATTATTATTAATTATTATTACAACAATCTGTCAATTTATGTGAAGTACGATAAATGTGGAATACGATATCACATCACCCAACAGGTTTAAAAGTTCAACTATGTTTCAGCTGATACACTATAAATTTGCACACAGATTTTATAAAATCCCTTACCAGGTATTCCACATGAAACTTTCCACTGATAAACTTTGCTCTAAATGCTCTTCAGATTCTCTTGGAACATTTATTCATGTTTTCTGGCAGTGCCCTCCAGTGAGGCATCTCTGAGAAACAACAGCCTCCTTGCTCACTGCTTTTACAAGTAGACCTGGCCTTATATCCAGCTTTATTTCTGCTCAGAGATATTTCAGTACTTAACGTGAAATCCAGTCAAAAGAAAATAGTAATGGTTTCTCTGACAACAGTGAAGAAAGCAATTTTGAAATTTCGTACAGAACAGAGCATGCACTTAAGATCTACATTCTTGCTCTATTTTATGGATGCCATGGTACTGGAGAAGGCCACTGCCAGACTGAATCAAGCAAAGGCTGATGCTGTGCTTGGTCTATGGCAATTGACTCTATCAAAAAAGTTTGGGACAGGATCTTGCCTAATTCAATTTATTTTAATTAACTGTGCGTCTTTGCATATGCCTGTTTGTTGGACTGTTATTAAACTGAAAATGCTTTGTAAAAATATTTGCACAAACAAATGTTAATTATGAACATGAACATAAAATTAATTTTGTGCGGGTATCTTAGTATTTTGTTATGGTTTGAGTAAAATCAATCAATAAATGAACAATAAGTTTTTAAACTGGCTGAAAACGAGTGTTTACCATCACTGGGGGCTGTAACTGTGGTCACTCAGTTAACCGTCACCAGGCACAGGCCTACACATTACTGCATATAAATTTACACCAGACTCTCTGTGTCTAGACATTTGAAGACACCTGATCATCCAACATTTCTTTATGGAATCAAAACGATTCATGTGTGGTTCATGTGCGGCTGCTTCAGAGTGTCCCATTCTATTGGAAATGCTTTCCTGTGGAGATTATACAAGCTGTCTGTGCGCACAATTGAACACCTGTGTTAGTAATAGGTACACTTTAAAGTAGCGTTCAATAATTAGCAGGGGTATCTGGATATTTTGGACAAACATATGCAAAAGTTTGAACACCCCTGGTCAAATGATTTGTTTTGCTGATTTTCTAAGTGAAAACAAGTACAAATCCTTTATTAAAAAACATATTTTTAGACATTTTAATGCACAGTTTGTTCACTGAATTTAGCATACTGGGCAAAAAATAAAACATAAAATGCGGCCCGTACAAAAGTTATGGCACATTTTATATTGGACCATAATAGAAAAGACCATATTTAAGTGTGTTACCTGTAGAGGATGTGATAAGCTATTTTCACTTAGAAAATATAATTTCTTAAATAAGAAAATATTGCTGTATATCTGAAAAGGCTATTTTATAAGTAAAAGCTTTCTTAGCTATAGGCTAAAGTCATGAGACTTTACTCCAATTTTTCACTATTTATATTAGTCCAATCATCATGAAATGTTCACACAATGTAAAAGGCAGCTTTTTATTTCAAATGAAGTAAGAATATGAAAATAAACTGAATTGAGGTTCTGATATGGCAGCCACAATACGCTTATTCTGTGTAAACATTTGGTTTGCACTACCATTCAGATGGAGCTTTCATGGCAATCATAATGAACTGAACTTAACAGGAAGTAGATACAGCAGAGAGGAATAAAGGATGTTTAGAAAGGGAGTGAATGCAGAAAAGGCCCTGGAATATGCCACTGAACAAAGGTAATTGTTATAGAGAGGCCGTCAATGAAAGTCAGCAGTACTGCTGTTCCTGTGTCATTTCCCAGAATCTCCATCTATACTAATCTGCCAAACTGATTCTGTCTCACTGTCCCACAGCACGATGGAGACGAGCTTGTTTTTACTAAGATGTAATGAAAAGTGTCCACTCATCTCAAAGCCTCATTAAGTCCGCCAAGGCTGGTCATTTAAATCTGAGTGAGCTGGAGCGTGTTCTATAAAATATGTCTTTCAAGTAAAAGACGAGTGAAAGAGAAGAAGTAATTAGCCTGATTTGCATACGTGAGTCATTGATTCAATCTCAGAATATGAGAGTAGATTTTGATGTATCTTCCCCAACAGCAGGCCAAAAAACATGATCCAGTCAGGAATAATCTACTATGTGAGTGGCTTTGCTGCGTCTGTAAAGATCTAGAGCGAAATCCGTCTTTCACAACCAAACACCATTCAGAACTTCTCATTAGCATCACAGCTTAGAACTGTTTCGTAAACTTTCAGGCTTGTGTATTTTCTCCTTGAAAAAACGAACTGTTTGGTTTCCTGGGGTATCTAGTGAGCCAAAACAATGGACCAAAGCACTGCTCATTAACTTAAAATGCCTTCATCAGAATGTCATATTTGCTGTTCTCAACAGAGCCTAAACGACTTTACCCAAATATTAACGACTGGATTCAATATGACACATTCAAGCAATTTTAACTAATGAAGACAGCAGAATGGGTCCATTCTGTTTATTGGCTTATGGCCGACCTTGTGCTGCTTATTTAGAGTAGAAAACATGAGGAGCTTTTGCTTCCCTAAGGAAGCAGGATTACTGTGTAAGCAAGCATAAAAAATGACAAACACACAGCAGATGCCAGAATCCTGACTCTTGCACCTATCACTAGCTCTGGTCAGGCTCTTTTTCGGTCTTAATGGTTAAACTGGGCTTAAGCAGGCTCTAAAACACCAAGCCCCTCAGTTTAGTTTTCAGTGTGGGGTCCTATAATGTGTCCCAAAATGGCTAAAAACTGCCTGCAGTTAATCGCAGAGCAAGTGGCTCCCTTTCTCAGCAGAACTAAATGTTCCTGTACATGAGTGGTCCTGGTTCAATAAGAACATAACCATGGCAGCACAGAAAGCACGGCTATACTGTCACTCAACTGCGTGTGAGAGATTGCCTCTTTTATTACATCGCATGCAATTGAAGCCACGAAGGGAGGAAAGTCAGTTTGATGATGATGACTCATTGTTACGAATCTAAAGACACTCACAGATATATTATGCTGAGATAAGTGCTTTGGGTGCTTCATAATTTAACTCTTATATAACATACTAGTGGAAAAACGTTCATAGATTTTGTCTTTGTCTCCTTTAACTCGTAGTATAATGTGAGGAACTGCATGAGTAACTAGAGATTTCGGTGTACTATTGTGTTTTCTATCACTGCATAAAAGAAGCATAATGGTGCCTTTATTGGTGAATGCTCTGCAACAATTTCTGAGTGAAAATAGAATTCAGATCTCTAACAGCTTATTTTTGATTTCTTTCATCAGAGCAACAATAAAAGGCAATTGAAGTGTGAAGTTAAAAAATGTAACGTTGTAATGTTAAAAAAGTAACGTTAATTTACGTTTTATTTCATTTCCAACAAACAACAGTTTCTATTCAAGTAGGTGGTTTTATTATTCAAATTTAAGAATGTTTTTAAACTGTATGCATGAGGGCACTGTATGCAATTGGTTTCACTAGATATGCCTACAAAAAATGAAGTGAGCATTAGTGGTGTTCAGGACCACTTTTCAAGAGGACAACAGCACAGCTACAATGATGTACAGAAGGGAAGAGTAGGGTTATTATGTAAGGTTTGATTAATATCTCCGTTTACTTATATACACATTTATGCCTTGCTGTTCAATGATTAATCACTGACTAATGACAATTGCTTATCAGACAAAAGAATTCGCCAATATTTGCATCCCTAATTCCTATTCATGGTTGTTTTATCAAAATGGTAATTTGCGACACAAACACAATGAAAATCCACAAAAAAGGAACAAATAACATTAATAAAAGAAAAGAGGCAGAAAGAGCAGAAGGTCACATTCTGCCTCAGAAGTAAAAGGATAAGCTGTGTCCCAAAACAAGAATTTTCACTCTGCTTCCAGAATACTGCTTTCCAAATGGCATTTTTCCTATATGCAAAAATAAGTGAATGTGTCTATGCATTAAAAAAACACTGACAGCTGTTCAGAGTTGCAGAATATAAGAAGCTCATAAGAATACAGGTCTCTATGATAACTGCATAATAATAACATTAATAATAATAGCATTTATAAAACTTAAAAAACTGGTATTAGAGTAACTAACCCTTTGATGCAAAGGTTTAAGGACACCACCGAACAGGTTTTCATGTCCAGTCTGATGGGCATGTCCACACGTGCCACCTTTGAGTGGTAGGTCATCCGTGTGGTAGAAAGTGTGGTGGAGAATCTCCTGCTCTCCTTCTGGCTCCAGGTAGTATGTTTCATTGGAGCTCAGCACAATCAGGCCCCTAAGGAAGAAATAAGAAGCTGTTAGGGCACTGGGACAGTTACTCAATTACTCAACTACAAAAAAGACACAGATTAAATTCACTTTTCTTAATAAATCAGCAATGTTTGGTTGGTAATCTGCATGATGATAATGCATAATATAAATGCGTTGTATGTACTCCTCCATAATAAATGTTTTTTAAGTTCATAAGTTTCATGCCAAAATTCTATGTCAAGTGTATCGTAAAACAATGTCTCAGGAACCAAGAAACGTATTCATATGCATTTCTGCAATTTTTTTTTAATTAAAGGGCCCATATCATGGAAAAAATTATTTGCTTTTTTAAGTAAAAGAGTTTCATAAACTGTGTAAACATTGTTAAAATTTCAAAATATACCAGTCACTCCCTAGTTTCATATATGAGAATTTAGCTGCAAAAACAGCCTATTTTGAATCCACTTCTTTTGTCATGTCATGAAAATCAACACATATACATATATCCACCTATTCAGCCAACAGCAGTTTAGCCCTGCCCATTCACGCTGAAGTCATCAGGAGTATTTCTGTCCAGACTGCTTTCCACATCAGTCTTAAAGGCACAGCATTAAAGCAGCCTCTTTAATTCTAAAGGATAAAGAAATTTTGAAAATGGTTATGTAAAAGTGAATTCTTGTTTTTGGTACCTAAACCCAGACAAGAGTTATAAGTGGACCTCAAAGGAAAGAGTTAAAAGACAATCCATAGTTTGTTATTGTTCATTTCAGTCAGTTTTATGGTTTGGCCTTTTTAGCAATGATTACTGAATTAATCATCAAAATAATCCGTAGATTACTTGATTAATAATACATATTCGTTAATGACAACCCTAGAGACAGCATGTCAAAAAGGTGTCTAACAGCCAGACAGCACTCTTTTATAACACACTTCGCTGAGGGCGACAGACATAGCAAAAGTGTTGCTTTTCTATTAGCCATCAGCAGGGGGCTCCTAAAAGA
This sequence comes from Piaractus mesopotamicus, assembly GCA_023558415.1. Classification (NCBI taxonomy): domain Eukaryota; kingdom Metazoa; phylum Chordata; class Actinopteri; order Characiformes; family Serrasalmidae; genus Piaractus; species Piaractus mesopotamicus. The sequence goes on along the minus strand of JAILXH010094403.1, from coordinate 7,653 downwards.
GCAGATGGTTATCATGGTTTTGCCCTCTGGCAAAAGTACTAAATCATGACAATTAAAAGTAAAGTAACTAGAAGTTTAGATGGCCCTTCTGTAATTGCTGGTGAGACTCAATTCAATGTTTAACCGTGGCTGTTTCTGTCGCACAATCTCTCTCTTCCAATTACTACACATACATGCAGACATGCACACACACAGTGTAGTGAGTGGAATTTTAATAACTCTGAGTCCTTTATCTGGCCCCAGTGTGACTGGTAATTGGCCGTGAGTGGAGTGGGCTTTACTGTAATGGTAGCTATATGTTTTCTAATCAAAGTGAGTGAAAAAGCCACTCAGAAAGCCATGCATGGACCATTACTTAGATGCTCCCCAATAGCAGCAACAACAATGAAGGTTAATGAGGTTTTTAAAGGTGTCATACAACAATATGACTCATGCTGATTACATCTTCTGTAGTGAGTGAGATGCTTTAAGCGTCGTCACACATGGTGCAATTGTGGAAATCTTAACTTTGATCTGAAATATTAAGCAACAAGTTAAAACATTCACTGCTTATTAACATTCTCCAAACGTATTTATTTGGTAATTGACTGAAGACAAATTCTGTTTATGCTTGAAGGCCTACAACTCTGAGTGTGTCTTGCTTAACCAGCTGGCAAAGTCTCAAACAGGGGCAAATTATGTTGAACATTGCTTGACGCAGATTCTGGTCACTAAGGCCTCAGGCAAGTTTGGCTTTGCTTTTAATTGCTTTGGCATGACCCTTATTGTATTTTAAAAATCATTTCTTTTCATAAGCGCCCAATTTTCTAATTCCTCTTTCATTTCTTCAGCGCTACAGTGAAATACACATTTTCAATTCCACTGACGCCAGTGGCATGACTCCAAAGAAACTGAAATTGTAATAAGATTATGCAACAATGTAAATATAAGGCGTTACAATATCCCCTACATTTCCTTGCTTTTTTGAAATGAAATATTTTGATGTAGTACATAAACACTTGGTATTAAAATGTAGTGAATACATTCACTTCCTAATCCATGAGATACATATATGGAAATTAAGCTGCAAAAACAGACTGTCTTAAATTCATTTAGAATCAGAATCAGAATCTTTATTTGCCAGGTAGCAGATGGACAATGGTTTTCTCTTGGTGCTCCTTATTGTTTCTGTGCTGTCTTGAAAACCAATGCTTTTACTTATATCCGCCTATTTATCCTACAGCAGTTTAGCTCTGCCCATTCATGCTGTAGTTATAAGGAGTGTTTCACCCTGGTCTGCTTTCTAAATGAGGCACAATACAGGGCAGCCAATCAGAATAGAACTCATTACACATAAGTCCTAAAAGTACAGTAACAAAACCAGTCCCTTTTTTCTCTTGTCTACTTTTGATGTTTGTGTTGGTTTATGTGCCAAAAACAATCATAATAATATAACAATGTCATATTGTCACATATATTTATATTACAATTATCCAACCTCGCTTCATCCCTTAAAACAAAACAGGCCGTTTTTGATTCTGCCTTAAAGACTGATTTATGTATATGATCTCCGTTCTGATTGGCTGCCCTGTGTTGTGCCTGATTCATTAAGCAGGCCAGGCTAAAATACTCCTTTAAATTCAACCCAAATGGTCAGGGCTAAACTGCTGTAGGCCGAATAGGCAACTCTAAAATGCATTGGTTTTCATGACATCACACACATTTTCTAAACTGCTTATCCTTCTGGGTTGTGGGGATGACATCACAAAAACAATTATATCAAGATGGGCTGTTTTTGTACCTTAGTTTCCACATATGTACTGTATAAACTGTGGAGTGAATCATATGTTTTGAAATGTTAAATGTTTAATATAATTTTTATTTTTTTTTAAATTGTGATATGGACCCTTTTCTTGTGAATAATTTTTTTTAATTTTCAATACTAAACAGAAACAAAATGTACAATGACAACACAGATACAAATAAGTGATGTGGACCCTTTAAAAGTGTCCACAAAAGATGAAATTTGGTTCCACCAAAGGCTTCAGAATGAACTATTACTCAATCTGTCTGTTTTCTCTGTCTGTTAATTGAAAGACCTTTGGTAATATCTCTAGAGACAGCCTCCTGCAGTATGCACTTAATAATGCTGTCATTTTAATATCACTATCAAATACATTCTAATAGTCCGAACATCGTAGAGAACAGACAGAATGTCTGGTGAGTGATGGCTGGTGTAGAGTGCGTCCTCAGTCACTGTGGATGAACTCACTTCATTTCATAAGCACGAATTAAGCGCTGCTTTATGGCGTTCATTCCAAACCTCTCCAAGCTCTTTCTCTCCCACACAGTGTTTTTCAATCATTGTATATGGAAGCCGCCAATAACCCCCTTCTCTAACGCTGGCTCGAGTATGATTCAGCTCAACCAAAACCCAGAATTTGGAACTGAACATCAGCAGTGTGTGTTCAATAATCGCACAATACACAGTAGAGTTGCCTCTGGCTGTTATGCATGACTGTGTTTTGACTGCTTTATATTCCATGACCTTTTATTTTTCAATGGCTGCTATTATCCACGTATATAAATTTAACTCTCTGAGTGAGGATCAGTATGCATATCACTAGTACGCGCTTGGAAGTTAGTATAGTGGTAGGGGCCAACGGCTTTAACTCAGCAGTGAGGCAATGGCCAGCCTTGGTCATCTTAAGCTTTTTGTTTACATGAACGAACACAAACTTGCTCATTGAAATGTGAAACACGGATGAATATGTGTAAACTAATTCTTCGTTTGTTATCAGTGTCTGAGTGTTCAAGGTCACTACAGAGAATTTCCATAAAAAAGGACAATTTTCCTTTGTAGAAGCGTGGTGCTTCTTAATGTGAAATATCAAAAATGACTGTTAAACATAGCATGTTTTTAGAATAGTAAATTAATCTAAGACTTGTTAGAGGTCAAGAAAGACATACATTCAGCAGTAATGTCTGGGCAATTTGTGAAATAAGGAAAACAACTCATTTATACTCATTTATACAAGGTACACATGAAGCTAGAGTTTAGCACAGGATGAAACAAGCACAGATATTTGTATTTTTATTCATTCATTTTTAAGAGAAATGTCTACAGAAAACAGAGTTTACCTACAATGTCAAAAATGTTTCTTTTTGGTAACTGAGGTCATATACAGTACTGTGTGCAGATAATTTAATTATCTGTATAAAAAGTCTCTTTTTCTGAGCTTTAAGTGTTTATTTGCTCAGAAAAACACTAATATTAGAATAAATACAGTTCCTATTAATCGACCATTATCATGGAAAACCAAATTTCCCTTGATCTTATGAAATAAAGGAGTCTGAAGCAATATGTAAACACTGTCAAAGTTTCAAAAAGTACCATTCACTACCCAGTCCATATATGGAAACTAAACTGCAAACAGCCTGTTTGAAATCACTGTTTCTGTGATCTCATGAGAACCCACTGATTTACATTTATCCACCCTATTCAGCCTACAGCAGTTCAGCTGTTCCCACTGAAGTTATAAGGTGTGTTTCAGCTCTAAGTGCCTTTTGAATAAGCCACAATGCAAGGCAGTCAATCCAAGCAGAGATAATTTATCTTCTCTCAGTCTTAAAGGCACAAGAACAGAAACAGCCTGTTTAACTCTAAGGGATAAAGAGAGGTTCGAAAATGGTCATGTAAAAATGAAACACAATCATTTTGGTATATAAAACCATTTAAATGTTTTAAGTGGACCTCAAAGAAAAAAATAAACTACAAGAAAGCTGTAGGATATAGGCCCTTTAATATAATAATTATTCATTTAATGTATGTCATTGTGTTCATTTAACCATGTTCAAATTACTCCTTGAAAAAAACAAATAGGCGTCATCATCAATAACGTGGATAATAAAAAAAAACAAATGGCAACAAATCTTGTTATTAATAACTTCGCTTTGGGGATGTTTGCATTTTCAATTTTTATCACAGAGGAAAAACAGATGGCAGAGACTACAGCGTGGGGTCGTGCATGAAACAACATCTCAAAACCATGCCAACACTTCACTTTAACATCATCTCAAAAGACGGTTACCTGTAAGAGCTCACCTAGCTCGGCAGCAGACAGCAGAACTGATCATCAGTTCTGCTGTCTGCTGCTGAGCTAGGTGAGTGAATAACATGAATAACTTAGAACATTCTGTATCCATAGCAGAAGCTCAGCATGGTGAATAACTAAGACACTAAAAACATAATCACAAATCAGAAATGTCAATTTCTGCTTTTCACTGAGCAATTGGTGAATAAAAAATAAACCATCCTGGCTGAATTATTAAAGAGTTGTATTTTGATGTTCGTCTAAAGTGTACAGCTAAATGATGCTATTCCATTACCACTGAACGAATCTGCATAAAAACGCCGGCCTCATGCGCACGCTTAGCGCTTCTTTGCTGTAATGAGCTTCAGGACTGCGCAAGCTGTCTGTGTGGTCAGCAATATCAGGTATGTTTATGGTGTATGTGGAAGCTAATTAATTTATCTTTGTTTTAGAAATGATTAGATCTGATTCTGATTTAGCTTTGTTTTATTAGAGGGTTAAATATGTTTCTTTATTATTTCTCCCCCTTTATGCTGATTAAAACAGCACTTTCAAGAGCGACGCAGAAGAGCTGTTGTTATGCCTTTGATAAAAGTCCCTTTTTTTGTAAATATGATTTAGAATATAGGGTATGTTTTGTGCTTGAAAGAGCACCTTTTCTTTTCTTGATTAATCAAATATTCCTTTAGTAATAAACCAATTGATAGATTATGGAAATGATCGTGGTGGTCTATATGATGATATTTTATCGCTCTTGTGCTAAATTTTATCATGTGCTTTTCTAAGCACATTGTAGATATTGTCCATACTTAAGGGGCCCATATCCCATATTTTTGTGCATTTTGCTGTCTTACTGTCATAACTACTACTTACATGATTTTCTTCCAACCTCTCTGTATCCCATAGAATTAAACTGGCCATTTTGTTTCTGTGCCCTTAAGACTGATATATGTAAATATAACAGAGCTGGTTGGCTGCCCTGTATTACGTGTCATTCAGACAGCAGCCTGCGCTGAAGCAGTCTTGTAACTTCAGCGTGAATAGCAGGGTTAAACTGCTGTAGCCTTAGCAGGCGGATGTATGACATCACAAAAACAATTCATTCGAAATAGGCTGTTTTTGCAGCTTAATTTTTATATCTGGATTATATGGACTGTGAAGTAAAGGGGATGTTTTAAAAGTTTACCATACATACTACTTTAAACTCTTTTATTTTAAAAAATGAGAGGTAAATTTCGTTTTCGATGTTGGGGTCTTTAAAGAATACTGAGCAACTGGACTTATCACAGTGCAATACATGAAATGGTGAATAGAAATCATTTTACCCAGAGTTTTTGTAACCCCACATCCTCACAAGATATGACTATGTGCATGTGTTTGTATGTGAAAATGGATGTTTTCTTCAGAAAACTGCATGTGACTGGGCCCAGGGCACACAAACACGCACATAACTCGTAAACAATCATGCAACTATTGTGACACTAATGCAATACAAAGCAGCAATACAACAGCAGTTCATGCATTTTCCTTGCCACTAGCTTGTATCATCAACCACAGAAATTCATGAGACACAAATGAATTGAACTCATTGTGGCCTCGTGTGGAACCAAGAGAACCAAATTAGTAAAAGCATCCAGGACATACCTTACTCCAGAGCATGTGCTCAGAGCAACCCAGGAGGAGGA
>JAILXH010094375.1:0-10010 GCA_023558415.1 Piaractus mesopotamicus | reverse complement strand
AAAAATACAATATCACAATAATTGAAGACATTTTCATGATACAAATTACATATCATGATGTCTAGTTGTCTGCAACCCGCTAAGTCTGATAAAAAAAAAAAGCCCCAGTAGAGCCACATTTATTTTATTTTAAGTTTTGATTTTTATTCAACATTTTATACACTGCTCTTCACTAAATCTCATTAAACAGGACTAATTATCATTGTAGTCCGCACAAAAAAATCTCTATTAAAAAAAATCTCTATTAAAATTTAAAATGTAGCTTTTCTTCATGACTTGAAGAACCTGGTGGGACGACGTTCTCCTTACAGTGGTGGAGGTGTTAACCAGTGTTGATGTCTCTAATGCATAAATATAGCAATTTTATTTACTATGCAAAATGGCTCATAAACCTACACGTGTTCCGAGTTTTTATGTTATTGTGATAACGGAAAACTGGTGGTGAATCAGAAAGATTTCTTTTGGATCTATTTTGCAATGCATCATCCTGCATGTGTGTTCCGATCAAAACCTAAAACAATGTCTCAGCTATCAAGTAATGTATCTGTAAGCACTTCCTGTAATAACTAACGCTAATAGGCAGTTTTCAGAGACATCAAAATGGTTCATTTACAGAGCTCTAGAGGCAATATATTATATTATATTATTATTATTATATTATAAAAATAATTAATTTTAGAATGCACTGTCATTTTACTCACGTCTATCCAGACATCCGTGACTGTAGAGGGGGCTCTACCAAATCTCTCACTCCAGCGCCGCAGCTTTGGGTGAAGCTCAGTTTTGAACAAACTAGCGGCAGTAAATTATATTGATGCCACTGAGCTCGCAGTATGAGCGCCCCTTTGAAAGAATGACTCTCACAAACTGACCTTTTTTGAACGAGGATCAAGATAATGCCATGGCTTCAAAATCCGACCAACTTCTTATTGTTGTTTCTATTCTTGAAGGTACGTTTGGTCTTTCCAGTACAGCTGACCAGCTCGGTTAGCTAGCTAGCTAGCTTGCTACGATGCTAATATCAGAATAAACAAACGTTTTTGGTTAAAAATAAAGTGCAATTTAGAAAACTTCGGCATTAGCTACTCAGTTCTTTTTCACCACACTTTACCGTGTAACTTACTTAGGATATGCACTAACCTAGATAGCTAGTAGCGAAGTCATTTAAATTTAACTAGGTTAGCTAGGTTAACTAAGTTGTTGAGCTTTTTAATCTTCCAGCAGGTGACAGATTGAACAGCAGCTGTTGTGTCGTATCCACAGAAGCTTAGCTGTTGCTAGCTAGAGAGCAACCGACTTCGCTTAGTGCATTTAAATATGAGTATGCTATTGCACTGTTAAAGACAAGAGACAACGGAATAACTTCATATGTATAACGTTACAATGTTACGACCAATAATATCATAACTTTTAGTAATCTTGTAATCTTTAACCAAGTTGTTGCGTTGTTGGTTAGCTACTGTTGCGATGTTGATGCCTGTGACGGTTACAGTTAGAGGAAAGAAACAAGATAGGCTGAAGTGTCATAAAGTATATTTTATCATTTAGTTTCATTACTGTTTAGTGTATTTTAAAGGTACAAACATAATAGGCTTATGCCATATAGCTATTAAAATATGTTAAAAAAAGAAAGGAGAAGTTCATTTGTTAACCTTAGATAAATGTCTACATAAACTATCACGATAAGCTTGGTAGTTATTGCTGGAATGCGTCAGTACCTACACTGCTGTTAATCTATGGTTTGGACTTTGTAGTCACATGTATAATATATGTTACATTCGCTAGCCACTTTATTAGGTACTCATTCATCAGTGGTCAGGACCACCACTGTGCAGATATTATTTAAGTGGTGGTCTTTACTTCGTTCATTAGTGGTCAGGACCAGCAGGTATTATTTAAGTCGAAGATCATTCTTCGCACTGCAGTGACACCAACATGGTAGTGTCATGTCAGTGTGTTTTGCTGGTACTAGTGGATCAGATACAGCAGTCGTGCTGGATTCTTTAAACACTTACTGTCCACTGTATTAGACACACCTACCTTGTTGGTCCACCTTGTAGATGTAAAGTCAGAGACAACAGCTCATCTGTTGCTGCGCAGTCCTTCGTCAGAGGTCAGTTTATGACCAGAGGATGCTATTGTTTGGATATTTTTGGTTAGTGGACTATTCTCAGTCCAGCTTTTTAAAAACTCCAAATCCAGTCAGTGCCGCAGTGAATGTAAGTACCACGTCAGTGTCACTGCAGTGCAAAATGGTCTGTCACACAGATAATACCTGCTTAGCGGTGGTCATGTAAGGGTCCCAATTATAGACGAATAGGACAAAGCTAACAAATTATGTAGTCTGCAATTGTAGAACTACAAAGTGAACCTAAATGGTAAGTGGAGCTGTTAAAATGGACAATGAATGTAGATACAAAGTATAGCTAAAAGGTGGCCAGTGAGTGTACATAAAGACCGTTGTACTAAAGAAGTAGCCACAGCATTTATCATACAGGAATATAGTTAGTAGGTATGTAAATAGCAAAATTGAGGCACTGCTTTTTAAAAAGAGATTTGTGTACAGTAGGATCCAATTTCTGTTAAGCCTTGCACACAATACTACTACTACTACTAATACTAATACTAATAATAATAATAACTGTAACAATTATAACAGTAGCAGGGCCGAATGATTAGTTGAAAATATATGGTGTTAATTTGATAATTTTCTATGAATCAAGCTCCAGACCTTTCTGTAACTGAAGAAATCCAGCGCATACATTTTTTCCAAACCTGAGGATTGAATGCTGAATGTAACGTATTAGACGGTTAGTTCAAAAGCTCTGCATTATTAGGTTATTTCTCCACTTAAAATTTGTCAGACAGCTGTGAATAAAGTAGGAAGCAATTAAAATTGCACTCTTTCAAATAGTGATTTTGATTAAAGAAAGATTAACGGTAATAGTAGTTGTAGTAATAATAATAATAATAATAATAATTAGGTATAATAACTGGGCCAGTGTCGATATCCAGTATTTTTCATGTACATGCTGATGCTCATAAAATGTAGAATTAGAGACTAAATGTACCTGGATGAGCATTGCAGAGAAACATAACACTCTCTCTGTATTAATTTTAAGGTCATCAGTTCCCCAAGAGTCAGCGACATACTTTAGTCGTCCAGGCAAAGTTTGATGGCGAGCTGCTAGCCACAGACCCTGTGGAGCATAAGGAGCAGCCGCAGTTTTGTACCGAGTTGGCATGGGAGCTCGATCGCAGAACACTTCATCAGCATAGGTATGTACTTCGAATGTGTTTGTTCTTCAGCTTCTTTAGCTGTGTTCTTTATTTGTTTAAAAGGTAAGGTAACTGCTTGGTTTCCGATGTCCCTTACTACAGACTCCAGCGAACGCCCATCAAATTACAGTGCTATGCAGTTGATTCAAATACATCTGCCAAGGAAAGTGTTGGATATATCGTCCTGGATCTCAGATCAGTACAGGAGGTTAAGCAAGTAAGCTTTGAGTCAACATATGTTGCTTTGTGCTGATGTTTGTTTGTTCTGAATATGATGCTTGTATGAAGTATTTGGACTGTGTTCCTCACTGTACACTTAAAGAATAGGTAGACAGCATAGCCTAATTCTCGATGTTGACACATTTTGCATCTGATCAAAAACAATGTTGTTTTTACAGCCTCCTAAGTGGTATCCTTTGCTGAGTAGCAAGTACACCAAACTAAAGCCAGCTCTGTTGTTGAGCGTGGTCCTGGAGAATGATACCAAACAACCACCAGATCAATTTAAGGCAAAGAAAGCTCCACCTAGACCAGGTAAATTTGAGTTTCATAAGTCTTTTTGTTAAGGGGAACTTACAACATTCATTTTTCTATGATAAATGATACTTGAACTTTTTGTTTTCTCATTACTCCTTTCTTTCTTACTAACTTTTTTGCCATCTGCTTCTGTTGATTTCATTTATAACTTCTGTCTTTCCAAAGCACTTTATCCTTCATGCATGTTTCTTTTTCCAAAGTATTTCTCAGGTCAGTGTTGATTCATTAAAATATGGTGCTAGATAGTTTGTATCTCTGATATAGCTATGTTTATACTGTACCTGTTTTCTAATGCCACTATATAACCATTTCTGTTTTTCTAGGTTCACCTGTCTTGGCCAATCTAGAGTCTGTTAAATTAGAGGCTGTTCTAAATGAAGATGAAGGATATCATCAAATTGGACCAGCAGATCTTTGCAAAGACATGTTTATTTTGTCAGTCACTGTTGCCTTTGCTACCAATCTGGAGCAGGTAATGCTCAGTCACTAGAACATACAAAGCTTTCACGTCTTTTGTGTGTCCTTACTCTCATGATATTCATGTCATTTTGTTTGTCTTGGTAGACAAAGAGAAAAATGAAAAATCTTTCCTTTTTATGTTGTAGCTGATCTCCAGTTCAGCAAAACTGGCCAGTGAAGGCTCAGAGTTCTTCTTCTTTTACTCTCTCCTGGACAATGATGTCACAAGTGAACCTTTCCAAAATCTCATAAGACCGAATTTTGAGCCTGAACGAGCCTCAGTTCGTATCCGCAGCAATGACAAGCCACTACGGGCCTTTCTCAGTCAGCAGCAGAATCTTCAGGTAATACACTTCAACCTTTACAGTCATCTGGTGTGTGACTGTGCAACAAATTACCTACTTTTGTTATGAGAACAAGCAATGGCTACTTTCACTCACGCATGAGTGCTTGTGTCTGCTTTAATCTATAGATCCACCTCTGCTGCGGAAATCAATCACTGGGAAGAACTGACATCTCTCTTGCTGCCCTGGTGAAGAACAGTGTGGATCTGGCCAAGGAGGCCGCCACTATAGAGGGAGCCTTTGTCTTGCAGCCCCCAAATCGTATCAAGCCGAGCCTCCAGGCTGTCCCTGTAGATTTACAGCCAACAGTTGGGGTGGCAATTACACTGAGAAGAGAGGATGTCAATGTTGAGGTATACAAAGGACCTAGATCAGAGAGAAATATTAGTTTGGGCTGGTGTTTTTTTTAAATTTGGTGTTAAAAAGATGTGAAGCAAGTTGCCATTTTATCAGTGAATAAACAAATTGAGCTTATGTTTGCAGACATAATCAAATTTCTGTAGCATAAAAAAAAATTTTAAACTGTGCAATTTTTAAATAGCAAGAGCTGCAATTGTAATTATAGCCAATATAATCAAAAATTTTTAAGTGGGGAAATGTAATGTATTAGCTTAGGGCTTATGAACTGCCTGAAGATGAGCTTGACCAGGGGGGGTCCAATTTTATCTTATCTGTAAATGGCTGGTGTGGCTACAGGTTTTCATACCAATAAAGCAGTTAGACCAATCAGAAGCAACCACGTGCTGTGTACATGACAACACAATCACAGCTAACTGGTAGCCTGGTGCAGTATGACTGAGCCTCAAGCCAGAGAAAGTGTAACTACTTTCTAGAAAATCACAGTTCTTATGTTGGTCAGAAAAATCACAATTATATGTTTTGTCCAAATCATTCAGCCCCACTAAATGTATAGAGAATGTAAACATTACCTGAAAAAGTGCATTCTCATAGATAGCGTATTGGCCAGTGTGAGATGATACTACTTTGGGCTTGCATGCATTTGATGACAGCCAATGTGCAGTTCTGGTAGCTTGTGTGTCTATCACCCAGCCTGACAAGAAAATACATGGCAAACACTGTGGTACTGTTCTTGGACTTGACCTGTCCAAGTTGAACAGAACAATCATCAGCTTAATCAAACCAGTGCAGTTGTCATGGTCAAGCGAGACAGACTTCCTCACCAAAACAAAATTACAGTGTTGAGAATAGACCTTCTATTAATTTCTGGATGAATGGATTTTAAAAGGCGCTCTTCATGTGAGTCATAATAAGTAAACATGTTATGGTCACAACACAGTTATTGTTGCAGTGCCACACAGATCTAGAAAGATACTTAGTTCCAAGAGGTTCGCAAGTGTGTTTTCATAACTGTAGAATTGGGGACATTACGTTAGCACTATTACACTGGAGTGAGAAGAAATTAAACAGACTTTGCTGATACAACAAAAAGTGTGGCACTGAAATCATCATAATAGAGTGTGTAAATTCCTAATAATTAAAATAGTTTTAAGTTCACAGTGCTTTTGATAAACAGAAGATGTGCCTTAGTTCAGTTTGCCAGTTTAATCTAATCTTTTTCTGATAAGCTGCCAGAGCCACCCATGGAAAGTAGAGATGGGCTTAAGACTCCGGTAAAGAAAAGCCCTGGAGTGGACTTCCATCCTGAACCAGCTCCAGCTAAGACAAGACCACGTAGCCCATCCCCGACACACAGATCTCCTGTCCGCCCGCTGAACTCGCCGTCACCACCGCCTGACCGTCAGCACTCAGAGAGTGAGGCTGAGAGCCTGCCAGAAGATGCAGAGCGTGTTGAGCCGAAACAGTCAGGTTTGTTTTTTGTAGGTTTTGAACAGAACTTTTTTTTAAGGTGACCCATTACAGTTTTAAGCTCTTTATTCCTCAGTCAGACTTAAATATCCACAGCACACGATGCTACTGTTGTTGTTTCAGAATTGCTGGCTCCTGTACTAGCTGCTACAGACATGCCACTGGAGAGTGAGGCAGACGTTCAGGCATCCTCTATTACCGTGTCTGCCCCAAAGATTGCTATCCCTGCCTCAGCACATCATTACTGCTTCTCCATGGACCTGCGCAGCATCAGAGACCTAAATGTGGGCTTCCCTGTGAACTGCATGCTGAGGTACAATGTGTCCAATGTGAGTAGGATGCCCATTTAATCAGTGGATTTCCAGTAATGAGTGGTTAGTAACTTTCATTTCTAATTTTATAACTAGATATGCCTACCAGTTCTTTGGGAGTGCAGCCCCCATCATGACGAATCCTGCAGTGGAGATAAAGAAGAACACAGAGGTGTTCCTACCTCAGTCCTACTGTGCCTTTGATTTTGCTGCGCTGCCTAATCAACTCCAGGACACATTTTTAAGGTGACTGCACATTTGTATGCCTTTGAAATTTTACATGACATTTTATACCTACAAACTGGCTTACAGGCTTTAAAACAAAACTGTTTTTCTGTTGTATCTTCTCTCTCCTGATGTGAGATGCAGATCAATAAAACACATGGTTCACATGAAAGTCATTGTATTATCAAGCCATATAATATGCTATAATATAACTTGTACTCTTAGAGCCACCACAAACAGGATGCCACGCAACATGCTCCGTTGTGCAGTATTGCGGCATTGGTGTGCTTACCTTCATTAAAAACAATGGTCTCGAATTTATGTACACTGTGTGAGCTGGCACATCTGATGTGTGGTGGCCTTTAGAAATTGATAGGTATTACTTCCATTTTGCTCTACTATTCAGATGTAATTACATATTTACATTGTTATGCAGTAAATAACACTCACATGTGATTTACATTCGGTATTGACGAGCTTCATTGTGCGTTTTTTAAAAATATTTTTTTGACAAAACAAGATGCACAACAATTTATCTGATTCAGATCAGAATACAACATCTCCCCTTTTACTTACGATTATAAATGTGGTAGTGATAGCACTTCCAGTAGAGTATCTCTGCTTGTTTCAATGAAGTATGAGTGAAAAATAATTAATTTCTAATTGCACTATGCTTTTGTTATGACCGATGATGCCTGCTACTTCTAAGGGTTACCACAATAAACACAATGACCACATGTGTCTTTTCTGTTTCTTCAAGAATTCCTCTGGTAGTGGAAATGTGGCATCGAGACCCCAGTTCCAAAGACATCTTACTTGGCACATCCAGCATCCAGCTGTCCCATCTCCTTACCTCTGAGAAGACTCGCTTCCTTGGCCAGTCTGGCCAGCAGCACTGGAGACAGACTTACTCTGAAAGGCTACCTGTTATCAGAGCACAAGGGTTTGTATAGAATTTAGCTTTCCATTACATGTGTTTTTGTCAGTACAATACAGTTTAGACCACAGACCAATCTTTATTTAGTCACCAGAGAATCTTAGGTGCAGTACCATAAACATACCTTTAGATGGCAGGCATGTAGCACTTTTTTAGGACCAGTTGAAGACAAAGGCCATTCTCCGTTCTTCTGTTACTAACAACTAAGAGTAGTTGAGCTCTCATGTAAAAATCCAGACCTGATATTTAAAATTCTATTTTATTTTGTCTTTACATAGATCAAATGAGAAGGTGGCTGAACTAAGTTATGTGGCGGTTCTGGAAGACATGGGTCTAGTGAAAGCCCAAGACATCCTCATATCTGAATCTTCTCTGGTAAAACTTGCCTAATGTTTATGATTCAAATTTGTGATGTGCTTTTCCAGATGCACAATAAGCTCACTTCTACACTAGATTGCCAATAGTGCATATTCACTTTTGCTCTGTGTATGTTATTCCTATACATGTCTTGGTCAGTAGACGTTAAAAATAACAATGCCTAAAATAATATGTTCTTGTATATAATTGTGACAGAGTGGCAATCAGGTTCATCAGAAGACGGCAGTCACTCCTCAGCCTCACAGTGGGGTTGAAGTGGCAGCCAAGTCTCGGGAGACTCTGGAATACAAGGCAGCTCTTGAGCTTGAGATGTGGAAGGAGATGCAGGAGGATCTGTTTGACAACCAGGTTATCTTTCTTTCTTATGAATCTTCTAACAGCTGTATTTTAAACGTTCTTCATCTTTTATGTTGATGTGTTTTTATATTGAGGTTTTATAGTTTAAAAACCTTCAGTCCAGGCTTAAGCATGACAAAACATTAATGCTTGGAATAAGCTGGAAAGTAATGTGGGTTCGGCCTCTTTGTAGCTGAAGCAGAAAGAGCTGAGCCACATGCAGGCCCTGGCAGAGGAGTGGAGGAAGAGAGACCGGGAACGAGAGGCACTTGTTAAGAAGAAGGTACTCTGACATGGCAGCTGTAGTTCATTTGTGTTTGAAAAATGGCACTGCCAGTTTTATAACAGCATGAACAGCTTGATGAAGGTTTGCAAAACCATGCCCATTTTTGGAATAATTTTCCCAGGAGATGGAATATAATCTGTTGGAAGAACAGCTGCAGAAGACTCTTGCCGATCTGGAAAAGAGAGAGAAAACCCTCGCTCATGCAGAGATGGAGGTTAGTTGTCAGTGCATTGCAATTATCACAGTACACAGTAATACTTGGGTAGGCCAAAGCTTAAACAAACACTGGAGTATTAAAATGAATTAATTAGATGTGTGCATAGCTTATGTTCTCTCAATTTGTTTAGACTTGCGATGAGCCATCACTAAGTGATGCCTTGAATTTTTGCCAAAGGCATCATCTTATACAGATCTAGTCAGCTCTAGTCACTGACATTAAAGATGAGTGCCACCTTACATACAGTTGCAGTAAATGCATGTGTTAACGATTGTGTATGCGTGTAGACCCAGAGGCTGCAGAGGGAGATGCGCGCAGAGCATGACTTCAGCATGCGTGAGCTGCAAGACAGCGGCCGACGTTTGCGTGAAGACTGTGCCCACCAGGTGGAACTGGAGAGGTTAAAGGTCAGGCAGCTTGAGGAGGACCTCGCCCGGCAGCAACAGCAGGTAACCGCAGTAGACGTTGTGCAGCAAGTTCAATTTCTGCCCTACAAAGAGCAGCGCTGGAGAAAATGTTGACCTCAAGGTCAGTGGGGCATAAGATCACTCCTCCCCCCTTTCTCTTCTGGCTGCTTTAAGTAGAAGAAAAAGTCAAAGTGCTGCTGAAGTCTGGCTGTGAATAGGCTGTATCTATTGGCTAGCATCAATTATTGTTATTGTTGTTAATTAATTATTGTTAAGTAAACAAAGGAATTACCTTTAAAGGCCCAAATAATGTAAAACCAAGTTTTTCTTGAATGCTTGAAAGCAAATCTTTGATATAGTATGTAATAATTGTCCATACAGCATGTCTGTCTGTGTGTGTGTGTGTGTGTATATATATGTATATATATATATATATATATATATATATATATATATATATATATATA
>JAILXH010094363.1:21005-33958 GCA_023558415.1 Piaractus mesopotamicus | reverse complement strand
AATATGCACAAGTTTCTGAACAGGACTTTTTGGAGTTTTTTTCTTGTAGATTGATTTTCTTTGGTTGTGGGCCACAGCATATGCATGTGCATGTGACAGCATATGATCCAGTTTGGTGTCGATACCTAGTCCTGTTACCACCTTGCCTGCCCTGTGCTAGCTGGACCGTAAACTAACACCTTTATTGCAACACCAGCCGAGGGAACTTGCTTTCTCAGAGCTTGCTATTTCTGTTACTCTACGAGGAATGGATAGCTTTTCAGAATGATTCTGAGAAGAACTGCTTTGCATGTTTATTTGTTGTCTTGTTGTTTATTTATTATGTACTTTTTGTTTCTGTATTCTAAAATGGTTTCTATCTGTCATTTTTACTCATGGCCTGTATGGCAGTCTCTTCATTGGTGCCTTGTTACGTAAAATCACTTCCAACAATAGACTTCTTTTTTTGTGTAGATGCAATCATTTCTTGCGCTGGACCAGAGGCGAAACATGTTTGTATCGAATATGATGTGGTGCCAGTATGGGCTGAGTCCAAGAACAGTTTGTGCCTCCTGGCCCCAAGTTATTGAAGCCCTGCTTACTTGGTATTAAAGGGGAAGGAGACAGAGAGTGAAAGCACACGCTGATCCAAGTCCCAGTAGTCTTTTCTGCTGAAACCCATAAAGCAGTTATGTTTTACCACAACGTTTTATAACATGGATATTGATGTGTGGCTTTGTGTGTGGTGGTTTTTGGTGCTGGGTGCTAGCCAACCAAGTGGTCACAAGACAGAGAAGTGTGGTTAGCTTTCTCCTCTGAGGTTGTAGATGTGGCCTGCAGTGCTGCCTGTAGGTAGTTTAAAAGATTCAGTGACAGGCTTCATATATTTTGGAATACAGTGCGTGCTGGCCTTTACTCTGTTTGGTTGGTGGTGCTGTCATGCAATGGGAGAGAGATCTACATAATGAACAGGTTGTGAATCAATTTGGAATTAATCAATGGAATTAGAGTAAAAAGCTCCACCCTGCTACAATATTTATATTATTTAAGACTTTGAGTTTCTGCTGTTTATTTAAAGTATGACAGTTGAACTGACAATCATGTCAATCTGTAAATTACTGTTTAACTAAAACTATCGGAGTGTAACATTTAAAATCTAAACGCTAAATATAAAATCGTATCGGCTGCTATTATCAATAATCTGAATTTTTAGCTCCTAAGTAAGTAAAATTGGTACCACGTATTGATTGGGCCCTATCCATGGGGACACTTAAAACTGCTTAGAACTACCATTTAATGTGTTATTT
Organism: Piaractus mesopotamicus; assembly: GCA_023558415.1. Lineage (NCBI taxonomy): Eukaryota > Metazoa > Chordata > Actinopteri > Characiformes > Serrasalmidae > Piaractus > Piaractus mesopotamicus. The sequence goes on along the minus strand of JAILXH010094363.1, from coordinate 32,672 downwards.
GTCATGTAATATGATATTCTGGAGTGCAGCATTGCATCTCTCAGCCATGATTCTGTATCCTTTTTGTGTTTATGTCTATTAGTGTTGTCTTATTACAATACCAAGCAGAAATAAATTTTCAATATATATCTATTTCAGTATTTACCATATCATGGAAAATCTAAATTTCCTCACTTCTTTTGAAAGAAAAGAGTTTAATGTAATATGTAACATGTAAGCAATAGAACACGAGAGGGAGTGTGTTATCACGAAAGGCAAGTAATATGTTTTATGTGGCATTTAATATGTTTTAATGTTAGCAATTACTTCCGCCAAATTATAGTTCCTTAGCAAGCAGTTTGTTGCTACGTCAGAGTAACGAACTCCGCTCACTCGCTGCACTGTATGCTGTAAGCCTCGCCTTTTGAAGTACGGACTGAGCCATAAAACTGCCGCAATATCAAGTTTAGCTCAGTGTTGTCTTTTTTTGCTATATCAATATTAATGTTGTTTTGTTCCAGCCAGTCTGTAAAGCATCTTACAGCCCATTTTGTTTGCCAAATGGTATTCGGCCCATTTCTGGCTAATTCCAGGTTGTTTAGGTGTTTTTCTGTCACAGCTGCCGACTGAAAAGCTTGCTCAGTGCTAATGACAGTTTCGGAATTTAGTGTAGTCTCATCTTCAGAGTCTGACCAAATCAGCTGTAGGTCAAATTAAATCTTAAGTGTCCATTTTCTGTTTGGGCGCAAAGTAAGAAGTAAAAACGTTCAAATGGCGTGAGCGTCTCCTACAGCTGTCAAAGTCATTGCTTAGCAATGGCGTCTCAGCGGAGTGATACAGGGTTTGTGAAAAGACCATGATGTTATGGCGAAATAATAGCGCGGTTAGAACGCTTCTCACCCAATCAGTTTGCGTGGCCGGAGCTAACAGTTGTATAATACTAGTTAAAGTTGAACATACTGTTCAATCTCTAGTCCATACAGGCCATATATGTAAACCAAGCTGCAAAGCAGCCCATTTTGAATGAATTGTTTTTGTTATGTGCTACATTTGTCGAGTAAGCCAGTTTAGCTTCGCCCATTCAGGCTAAAGTTGTAAGGAGTGTTTCAGCCTAGACTGCTTTACAAGGCACAGTATGGGGGAGGCAGTCAGCTCTGCTGTATTGACATAGCAGTCTTAAATGTAACAAAAATAGCCTGTTTAGTTATAAGGGATAAAGAGAGGTTGGAAAAGGGTCATATAAAAATCAATTATGATTGTTCTAAAACTATGCAGGAGTCATAAGTAGACCTTAAGGAAGACAATAGAATACATGAAAAATGTTGGATTCACATTCTGCGACCGCAGCTTATCAAAACAAATAGGAAATTTCAGTCTGCAAACAGTGACTAAATATGCCATGGCTCATTGTTCATTATTTTATCAGTGTCTGTAGGTTTAAGTTTATTGTGAGTAGTCATGACAGTATGCACAGAAACACTGGACAGATATTGGACATTACAAAAATCAAATTTCATCACTGCAGCACTGTTTGTGATTCTTTACAGATAAAAACAACACATAAGAGTACAATATATTCATATCAAATTATGCAAAACACCTTGTAGAATCATATAACCATCTACAACTGGATTTCTCTGTTTCAGGATTCAAAGCAACAGTTGGATCATCTTCCTACTTATAATGGCGGCCATTTTTTGGATCTATCGCCTCGGGAAGGTGATCTGTAATGTCCTCAGTTACTGGGAGATCCGTCAGTTTTATATAAAGGCCCTGAAAATCAGGATGGTAAGCATGAAAACATCATTGGTGAACTGGAGCAACTGATTCATTACATCTATTAGAACCATTCTAGTGCATTTGAAAAATTACTAAGCAGATGTTTCATAAAACAGGTTGTAGTGGGACACTCGGCTAACCATCAGTGCCTATAAAATCATTTATCAATGTATTTCCTTATCCGCAATTAAATTAGTAAATGATTCTTTTAACTGAATGAATATTGAAAGTCAGCCCACAGAACTGTCAGATTTAAAGATTTAGTTTATCTTTGTCTTTTTGCCAGGATGAGTTGTGTAACTTCAGCTGGCAGGAAGTGCAGGGGCGCCTGATCAGCCTACAGCGCGAGCAGCAGATGTGCATCCACAAGAAGGAGCTTACCGAGCTGGACATCTACCACCGCATCCTGCGCTTCAAGAACTACACTGTGGCCATGATCAACAAGTCACTGCTGCCAGTCCGCCTGCGTGTGCCCTTCTTCGGGGACGTGGTCTTCCTCACGCAGGGCCTGAAGTACAACTTTGAGCTCATCCTCTTCTGGGGGCCCTGCTCGCTGTTCCAAAACAAGTGGAACCTGCACCCCAAGTATAAACGGGCGGGGAACCGCCTGGAGCTTGCCCGGCAGCTGAGCTGGATCATCCTGCTGGCGGGGATTGCCAACCTGCTGCTGTGTCCATTTGTGCTGGTGTGGCAGGTGCTGTACGCCTTCTTCAGCTATGCCGAGGTGATAAAGCGTGAACCGGGAAGCCTGGGCGCACGGCGCTGGTCACTTTATGGCCGTCTGTACCTGCGCCACTTCAATGAGCTGGACCACGAGCTGCAGGGGCGACTGGGCCGGGGCTACAAGCCGGCCGCCAAGTATATGAACGCCTTTGTCTCGCCGCTGCTGGCTGTACTGGCCAAGAATGTGGCGTTCTTCTCAGGCTCTGTGCTGGCTGTGCTCATCGCGCTCACTGTCTACGACGAGGACGTACTCACTGTGCAGCACATCCTTACTGCCATCACTGTGCTGGGCGTGGTCATCACCATCACCAGGTAGAGGCCTTGACTGAGGGGGAGGGGCAGGGGGAGGAGCTTTCAGATCACATGACAACAAAGACTGTGAGCTACAGTTTCTTAAAAATCTAAACAGCTCTTTTTGGGCACTTTGCTATATTTCTAAAGTCTCATCCAAATGGGATTTTTTGCGAAAAATATTTTAATCAATTCTTCTTAGAATTAGATTTTGATTAATTTAATTTTATTTTAATCATTTCATTTATTATTCATTTATTTTAATTAAATGTTTCCCATTAAATACAAATGGCAGGTTAATCACGTGACAATAAGTTTATGTGGAATTGCTTTTTTCCTGTTATAAACAGTACAAGTATCAACAAAAAATTTATCCACTGATAAATTTTCCGTTCAACGAAAAAAAGTTGTCAGTATTTGTATGATAAGGTTTTACCAACAATTGCCCTTTCCATTGCCTACTTCTAATATTTTAAAGCATTAAAGTCATAATTATGTATAATATCAATATAAGTATAATATATATAATATTAAATTGTTACTGATGTTTATGCATTATCATGCCACAGAAACTGCTTAAAATTACACAAGAGCATCGTTAAGCCTTAACACTCACTGAAATTGCAAATATTTATGAATATGCATGGTTATGCAAACTGTAAACACCCCGCTTCCTTTCCTCTTAAAAACCTCACCCCTTGCCCCACTACCCTGCCCACTTTACTTTTACCTTTGGCGAATGGGGAATGCAGCTCTCTGTGCGTGAACAGACTGGGCAGATTAGATGGTACAACAAAACAGAACCAAAAACAAGCTCCCAGTGCAACTTTAATCATCAGAAAATACATTTTATAAATGAATAAAGATTTTAATTTTAAGCCAAATCAATTGCTAAATGCTAAACAGAGCCCTATGGAGCTGATTATGGTACCGCTGGCTTAGCAGGCTAATAACGTAGCTCATCACACCACAGAGCAGGTTAGATTCTGTTTGTCAGTCACTCCACCACTCACTTCATTTCACTCACTCTGTTTTATCTTCTAGACTTGTGTCAGTGAGCCAGAATTAAACCTGTGTTGTAGTGTGCAAAGCTGTTTTAGCCTTCTTGCTAAGAGGGCAGTACAGTGGAGCAAAAGTTGCTTAGCTAACGCCTCCACACACACAAACATTTGCCTCCTCAGATTTGAATCTTTATCCTCTAAATTGTGTCAATGGAGCTTCAGTGTGCTGGAACTAAACCTGTTTTAGGTTGTTCACAGGACAATATTGCAGAGCAAATGTAATTTAGCAGAGGTTTGCACCCCTCAGATTTGAGTCTTTATCCTCTAAACAAGCATCAGTAGAGCTTTAGTGAGCCAGAATCAAAGCTGTTCTGTAATTTTTGAAGTTGTAGCTAAGCTACTAGGACAGAACAACATATTTCACAGTCTATTTGATAGAAATGGAACAGAAATTTGACGCTGGCATAATGTTTAATACAAGCATCATCATTTTAGCTAACGGCTAACTGAACAGTCTAAACATCTCAAACAAGTAAACTGTGTTATCTCAGACATGCTCTGTAGCTGCTGAGAACCCCTCGTTTGCAAATCTTTTATATTGTATATTTGACCATGATGAATTCAAACTTATTTGTGATGTAAAAAAGCTAAGTTGCTACGCAGTTCCTGACAAATACAACAGAACAGAACAGAAAGTCTGTATAGTCATAATAAGCCACCAAAGAGTTAACCATTTAAAATCCATGGTTTTGAGTGCAGGACATGTTTAAAACACGGGTGGCGACTTCCAGGGCTGTAGTTTACTACCCCTGGCTTAAAACATTTATCACAACATTGTCTTTCGGGTGGTCTAAGAAAATACTGGCAATTGCCATTTCTATTGCTTTGGTCAAACATATCAAAGTGTTAAAATGTCATTTCTCGTACATTAAAGTACCTGTAAAATCATACACGTTAACTAAAAAAAAATTGAGTCGAATAATAAATTGTTAAATGTTGTTATTGGTATGCCCAAGAAACTGCTAAAATGGAATAGGGGTGTCCTTAAACCTAGGAATATGCACGATTATGCAAAGTGTAGACACCCCTTGCTGCTTTGTCTCTAAATGAGGTGAGATGAGGCAGCTCAGAAGCAACACTCCTTTGGTAACTTCAATTGACAGAAAGATTTGGTCTTTCTTTCACTCAGCACCAGACATTCGATTTCAGTCGCTCAGACTTGCCTCAGCTCAGTGCCAGTGAGCTGGAATTGCTGGTGGTTTAGCCTTCTTGCTAAGCTGATGTTTGCTTCTGGTGCTAATAAGGATATGAATTAAAAGTATCTCAAGCCAACAGCACCACACACAAAAAAACGGGTGTGTCCGCTCACATTTGAGTTTAATTCTCCAAACTTGCGTGAGTCTTCACTGAGCTGGAATGAATCTGTGATGATGTGTTGTAGAGGTGTTTAGTTCTTCTCGCTAAGCTAACGCTAGTTTCTAGTGCGAACATCCAGTGGCACAGCCATGAGACTTGAGGAAACACTTTCTCCCTTTCGGCTCAGGTTCTTGTGCTGCTCTTTATGAGAGCCAGCTGATGCTGGTTTGGTATTGCCAGCATGGACTCATGCCGCTTCCTGTGGCTGTTCTTGGTGTTTGGAGCTCGGGCGCTGGCCTAATGCTGTCTCTTGCAGCTCTCGACAGCGTCTGGAACATCCTCTGGCTAGCATATTGTTGTATATTGGGCTGTAAGAAGTTCCAAAAAGCTTTTTCATGCTATCCAAAACTTAGCTGGTACCTAGTGCCCTACAAATCACTTTTTTCTGGATGTACTGAAAAAGCCTGTGTTTTCAGAGGAAAAATGTTAACTCTGTGCCATAATAATACATTTGATACAAATATCAATAAGCCATCCAAGAGAAGTTAACCATTTAACACCTTTATTATTATTATTATTAAGTATTATATTACTTAGTATTACATAGTACTTTATTTAGTATAATATAAAACTATGTCTGTGAACATTGGACAACATTCTCAGCTTGGTTACCTTGCACGCCTCTGAGCATACTGTACATGTAATCTTAGCACCTGCTAGGTGTCCTTGCATTAGGGTTACATGGTTTGTGCTCTCTTTCAGATCCTTTATCCCAGACGAGCATATGGTGTGGTGCCCAGAGCAGCTGCTACAGTGTGTGCTGGCGCACATTCATTACATGCCCGACCACTGGAAGGGCAATGCCAATAAAAGTGAGACACGTGACGAAATGGCCCAGCTGTTCCAGTACAAAGCGGTGAGAATATTGCAGAGACTGGAAACCTGTATGACATGACACCACCCTAATGGACAGAAATATCTGTCTGTAAAGATTACAAAACTCTTTTGAATAGGAACAGCTTGGTGTTCAAGCAGCACAGACAGTTGAGCATGTACATTCAGTTATGTATGTAGTTAATCTACACAATATGTTATTGCTGATCATGCTGGGCTGGGTTTCCCGAAAGCATCTATAGATTCCTAAATGGTTAAGTGAGCATCACACTGAGCGCTCTCTCTACCAGTTAGGGTGATTTTAACACCAAGATTTTTTTGGGAAATTGGGCCCTGGCTGGTGGATATTGGAATTGATCTGTAATATTAACAATTGTATTATTCATGGTTTGGTTCGATGTTAGTCTTCTTTGCTCAGTTTGATGGTATATAAACTTAGATAAGACTTGGATAAGAAAGAAGAATATAACTTTAGTTTAAATCACGGCTGTGTGTGTAAATGTTCTCTGCAGGTATTTATACTAGAAGAGCTGCTCAGTCCCATCATCACTCCCTTCATCCTTATCTTCCTCCTACGAAACAAGTCTCTGGAGATCATTGACTTCTTCCGCAACTTCACTGTGGAGGTGGTGGGCGTCGGTGACATATGTTCCTTTGCACAGATGGACATTCGCCGTCATGGCAACCCACAGGTCTGTGTGGCTCTGAGTGTGTGTGAGTGTATGTGTATGATTACTGTTCAAATACACAACTTATCTCCTTAGGGCTGACACAGAGCAGTGGCTATTTCTGCTGTTTTATCTACTGTTTTCAGTTTCTGAATGCTGTTGTGGTGTCAGCAGTTAGAAAGCAATTTCCAAGTTTTGGTTTATTAACCATTCGCTGCTTCCTCCCACGCAGTGGATGTCAGAGGGCCAGACGGAGGCCTCTGTGTATCAGCAGGCAGAGAACGGCAAGACAGAGCTGTCCCTCATGCACTTCACCATTAAGAACCCCCGCTGGCAGCCTCCCCAGGACAGCTCAGTCTTTATCAGCCACCTGCGCGAAAAGGTGCAGCAGGATGCGCAGAGTGGACCCTCTCCTCAGCTCCTCCTCTCTGAGGCTCCTCTGTGCACCTCACTGCTCTCCAATGAGTCTGCCACTGCTGTGAGTCACACAGTTTTAACTGAAATGTTGCTGTGCGCTGTGTTTATTTTGTTATTATAGATGGAAATAGAAATGTGATCAAGGAAATGTGTCATTTGGTAGGGTGGTATGGCAAAAATACAATATCATATGATACCTGAAAATATTTTTATAAGACAAGTTTGGTAAGTTAGAACAGACAAAAAAGCTCCAGCAGTGCCACATTTAAAAACAAAAATACTGTCAAAAACTATAAATATAATGACTCTACAATGATTTCACACCCTGCACTGCACTAAATTAAACAGGACTAATTATGCCCCCTTTGTAATGACACATGCAAGCTGGTCAGTGTTCTTTATTTACTAATGATATCTAGCATATGCTCACTAAAGTGCTAAAATAAATATCATCATTTTGCCCATCCCTAGGTGGAAATGTGCAATCTTTGTGTATAAGAGCATCATATACTGGCTGCTGAACAACTTAGGTTGTGTTGAAGGAATAACTAGTCTATTATGACCATAGACAATAATATGTTTTCACAGCTATAACTACCCACAGTTTCTTTGTGGAATGTGGAGAATGATGGAGTGCAGTTTTCTTGGTGTTCAGTACAACAGTGATGACTTTAACACGTTCTTTTTTATAATGGCTATTAATACTTTCTTATTTGTAGTTAATTGCGAAACGTTACGCCTGATAATATGAGAACATAATTCATTTCGGCGTTGTCTCATCCCTGAATGCTAGTGGCTAGATTTGTAAATTCATGGACTAAAATTCCAGTATTGAGTGGATTGCATCTTTGCCTGCGTTGTTTAGGAATGGACATTATAACCAGTTTTCCTATTAAGAATTACACTTTGTTAAACAAATAGTATTCAGATATACCAACATAAAAATATTTTACATTGTTATGAGTAAAAAAAAAAAAACAAACACCGAAGATGTAAAAGGGAATTTCACCAATTTTTCAAAATCACTGCATAATTATTTCGTTACAAACAAACTCAAACAGACAAAGTCATTTGGAGTGGTTTGATGTTCATTTCTGATTGTTCACAGTGGTGGTGACAGGAACCAGACATCTGAAATTCCTCTAAAAGCTACCACGTAGGACGTTATTACCTGAAGTGGTAACAAATATGCAGTGTGATGTCTGAGCTTTTGTTTTATGATAGTTTTGAGATAAAGTTTTGGCATAAAGCATTCATTTGGATTTTTTTTCTAGAAATAAATTACAATGCTACAAGCGAATGGTGGTCACACCAGATGCTAATGTGGGAACTGTTTAACGACCCTGTCTGTTTTTGTGGGGTTTCAGTAAAAACTTTTCAAGTGTTGCGTTTATATTTTTGGTAAGTGTAATTTGTGTTGTAGACAGTTCAATCCCTGGTTCCTATCAACACCATTGTAAAAAAAAAAATCTGAGTAATTTCTCCTGTAACATTAAATTATTGTATGCAGCTAGCAGAAAAGTGGTTGATCTCAGATTGTTTTTGTTAATTTAGTGATTTATTTTTGTGTTTTAGGCATATATGATTTAACATCCTTCGAGACCTATGGAACAATAGGTTTTTCTTTGTTCTAAACTGCATGTGCAGAAACCCTTGTTGCATGATAAATGACTAATTACTAGGCAGAGGCAACATGACAATATTTATCATTACTGTGCCAGATTATGTCATACTACGTCACCACATGCTTTTCTGAGCAAAGTATATTTTATTGCTTTCTTATAGGTTTTACAGATTAGAGGTAGTAGCTTAACATTTTTTTTAAATACTGAGAATTATTATGAGAATAATAGAAACAAGGGTATATCAATAACACAGGGGAATAGAAAGAGACCAAAACAGGAAGAAGGAGGGAAAAGGTCTGCACAACCTTAAAAAATTAATTGTTCATGTGTACAGTGTAATGGGAATACGGGAAAGACCATCCACTTAGGACAGAAACGGTTTCCAGTGGGAATAAAACATTTGACCCTTGCTTTGTGTACTTGATTTTGAGTGTTTCTTATCTAATGGCAAAAAGAGGAGAAAGGCAGCTTTTCCAGTTTCTAGTAGAATTAAGTGCCTTGCTATAAAAGAAGTAAATGCTTTGGTATCAGATTGGTCACTGGACATAAATGGGTGTTCTGTAGTGACTCCAAACAAACCAGTGGGTGGAGTGGGTTCTATATGAACACTGGTAAAATGAGAAAAAGCCCCAATTTTGGCTGGCTTAGATTTTGACAAGTGCATGAGGTGTACCACCGTAAATTTTAGAGGACCATGGATAGCGCAGCTTGAGAAGGAGTAAATCCAGAAAGTATACCATTCCGCACACCCCACACCTCGAGTAACTTCCAAGCGCTTTTAATTATAGAGAGACTCGGGGCATTCATTTGAGAAATTGTAGAATGCACATTTGAAATCACCAGCAGAACAAGGAGGATTACAAAAAGCTTTTCTGAGCATACTGTGGATATTATCAGTACTTAAAGAACACTGACTAACTGCATGTTCCATTACAAAAAAGAACATAATTAGTCTTGTTTAACTGGATTTAGTGCAGTGCAGTATTTGAAACATTGAAACATTGAATAAAATTTAAATTTTTGATAGTAATTTTTAAAATGTTGCACTGCTGATTCATTTTTGTCTGTTCCAACTTACCAGACGAGACATTGTGAAGCTTATCATGTATTGTGAGAATGTCTTGAGGTATAATGTATATTTTTGACATATTAGCCACCTCTACTAATTACTTCCTCTGTGCTTTGCTGTGTCTGTTGGCCGTTTTTCCTCACAGCCTGACAATCTGTTGGCAAGTGTGCTGGCCCACCCGGTGCTGACAGCATCCGGTTTGCCAGGGTGGAACCGTCGCTTCGTTCCTCCAAGCAGCACAGCCTCTGCCGCAGCCAGCGTGCTGGCCTCACTCTCTTCCTCCCAGCAACCCCATGCAGGCCGTTCCCGCTCACACGTCCTCCTGCCTTCTGCCCACCACCACCATGAAGGCCCCATGTACCACAGTGACCGCACTGCCGCAGACAGGTACATGGGCTTCTAACCACAGCCCATAACTGTAACATCATACTTTTAATTCAAACAGATATTCAGTGAGCCAGGGCAAATAGTGTGAAAACAAACAAAACATGAATGCAAAAATGAATACATTAGTCATGCCAGCTTGTTATTCTGAATGTCTCACTGTAGTTTTTGCTGAATTATTGGTCTGTAGAAGAATAACTCCCTACCAAGCCCACTTTGTTTGAACCAAATTAAGGCAATAACTCTGTATCAGTTGAATTATTAAGTAATTGAAATAAATCAGGAAATTAAACAACACTGCTAATGACTCAAATTAGCATCACACTGAAGCTAATTGATCTGCCCTTTCATTTAGAACAATAATTTCCAGTCATTTGAATTAGGAAAGCTAAGGATATTAAACAGCATTGCTAATAGGCTCTTATCAGAATGAAACTGCAGCAAATTGATGGATTAAACTTTTTCATTTTAATCTAGCATGTCTGCCAGTGACTCCAAGATCGTTGGCCAGTCCAACACGGCCCTGCTGTCTGAGTTTGCTTCTGCAGAAATGAGCCTGCATGCCATATATATGCATGAGGTAAGTGCACCTATTTTGTGCATCTCTAATACCATTTACCTCCATGTTGTACACTGCAAATGAAGCGTCTACTGTACAGTTGTCACATTTTAATGAGTAGCTACAGTATTTTTGAGTAGAGCAAACATGCTCAGTGCCAAAAGATTCTCAGAGCTATACTGTGCTGTTCTGCTCTGGTGTGGACTTGAGACCGGTTACAGTTTCTTTTTCGATCTGCTGTCCTCAGAACCAGGAAATACTGAAGAAAAAATACACTGGTAGTTCAGTGAAGGCTAACTGGCTAATGGCCACACATACACCACAGTTGATTTTGTGCTCACACTTGATTTTGTGCACGAGTCCTCATGTCGGCATCAGTTAGTGGGAACCGAGTCTGTACTGCAGTGAGTGGCACCTTTAGCCTGCTAACATTACACTAGTGTTAGCCTAGCCCAGCAGGCTAACACTACAGAGCAGGTTTGTTTTCAGCTTTCTGTCACTTCAACATCAGTCACTCGACTTTGTTCCCGCAGAGTTTAGTTTTTATGTTCTACATTTGTAACAGCAAAGCACCAGTTTGTTGAAATCAAACGTATACTTTGGCATTTAGACCTGTAAGCCACTAGCTAAGCTAACTAGGAGAGATGAACCAGCTTAAGAAGCTACAGATCCAAGCCACCATGGAACAGGTTTCATTTTGGCTTTGGTCCCTCCAATACAGCTGATTAACTCGCTTCCTCAAATTTGAGTCATTATCATTGAAACTTCCGTCACTGTAGCTTGTGTTAATCAGAACTGAACCTGTTCTGTGGTGAGCAGAGTTGGTAGCAAGCTAGCTAAGCTAATGTTAACCAGGTCCTCTCTCCTTGTTAGCAGCACTGTTTCAACCAAACATTTTGGTGCCATTGAAGCTAGCATCAGC
>JAILXH010094363.1:0-15452 GCA_023558415.1 Piaractus mesopotamicus | reverse complement strand
TCTGAGTGAGTGCTTGTCTTGAGACCAAGGATGTTGGTCCTTAACTGCGTGTTGCATAAAAAAAGAACATTATTGATGCTAGAAACATCAGATTGTGGCAAACATCGAATTGGACGTTAGTGTGGTCGTCACTTTGATGAAAAAAACAGTAGTGTTTGGCAGTGTGTTTTTATTTCTTTGCGTGTGACTCCCTAGCAGTGAACATAAAACTTTGTGAAAGTTCAAGATTTCTCCTCTAAGTACAAAGAAAACAAACAAACAAGCAAGAAGGGGGTCAGTATATTTATTAGTACCTACTATGGAAATGCTGCTTGAGCTTAAGTATCAAAAATGTGTATCCCAACTTCTGTCCCTGTTTTATCCTGAGGGTATTTGGAGTCTTTTACATTGTTGAGACTTATAAATACAGCGTCACTGAGAATGATAAAAACAAGGATTTCAAATCTTAAGATTCTGTATTTTAGTGTCTCAAGCATTAGAGTGAATGTAACTGTACTGAAAACGTAATTATTCAGCTGCTTTTCACTTTTTGGGAGTTTGCCACCCCCGAACCCCGAAGTTATTTGGTAAAGCAGCACTAATTTTGATTTATTTTCATGCATAAGTGAAGAGAATGCACAGCTCATGGATAATTTTAATGTTCCACAGTGATTGTTAGCACAGTATAGTGCATGAAAGAAGAAATAAAAGGGCAAGTAATTTAACCACTAAAATACGTTCACCACCAACAAATTTAAGTAAGAATGACTGTGGTCCTCATGTAGAAGTCAGTGTTTTGGTAGAATGATTATGATACCTATTTGCTTGAATGCCAGATCCACTGTACTGTAGATTCAAGTAGGAATTACGACACTAGTTGACAATAACAATGAAAACTGACATTTAATGGTGATGACGTTGTGATTAAGTTTCTGAAAGAGATCCACAGCAGAGCAGAAAGTGTACATAGGTTTTTTCCAGTATTTGTGAAATGTCCTAATGGTGCTCGTACAACAGCTGAGTTGGTCCTATGAAGTGACATATGGTTTTCTCACTATAGCTAATTAGCTAACTGATTAATTAGGTATGCATTAGCTTTTAATCAAGCTGTAGACCTGTTGTCATCTTGACAAGTAATATTAATAGATTTTATTAATCTTCTCTCTCTTGCCGTCCCCAGATAAATATGGCTCTATTACATATCATGGACAGGCTATTACGAAAACCAGAAGGCTATGACAGTTTCTATAAACTCTGATGTAGTATTCTCTCGCTGAGCTCATACAATGAGTTGCTGGTCCCTTGCGACTAGCAGCCAGCGCCAGGCTCAGCTGTCCGCTCTCCACACCTATGGTCATTAGTAACTAAGCGCATCCCATGGGTATGACATATCAATTTTAAACAACCTTACTGATGGTTTCTCAAAAATGAATTGTTTTTCTTGTGAGTGGGGAAAAAAGTCACATTGTTGTAGATCTTTGCCTCTGACAAGTAGGCAGTGCTTTTGAGACACTTTCTTTTTACATCAGGGCAAATGCACTGATATTTAAAGGAATAGCTCGACCAAACATGCCAACATGGCTAACAACAAATGGGAGGCGCTAGCCACCAATGAGCTCCTCCATTTGCGCACTGCTAGTTAGTGGCTATTCACTTTCATTCATTGTTAACAACATTAGCTTCTGTTGACTGAACTATTCCTTTTACACCAACGGAAATACCTCCAGATGTGTGTTCAAACATCAGACTAGTTAATGTACAGTATTTATTTTGGTGGATATTATGTGTTGATGCAACTTAAATACAGAGAGAAATCAGAGCGTGCAATCCATCAGATCATGAATATTCACATTTGGCATGTTACGACTATTAAAGGTTTGCAGTTTTTGCTTAATGCCAAGCATGAGTAGAAAAAGGTGGTTCTCCACACAGTCTCGGAATGACAACTGACTTAATCGCGATAATTTGTGATCCGTTATTTTACATCTTTATCTTCTTGTCCACTATTAGCAGTCTGAAAACAGACTGTGCAAGGTGCTATATATTTTGTTTGGATGGTTTCGATATTTATCTCTTTATTTTTTATTTTTCTGATTGTTTTGTCTAATTAAATCAACTCTATTTAAAAATAAACCATACCAAAAAAAGCTCTTTTTTTATTTCTTCTGAACAATTATGATAATGTGGTGAAGAGTAATGTAGCTGAGCCTCTTTTACAGTTTCTAGAAAGTATGTACACCCTCAATTTTTCTGCATTTATCAAATCCTTTTCTAAAATTCAATTGTTTGTAATTGTTAAACGTAATTGTTTTATTTTATTCCTGGTTGACTATGCTACATTAAACGTTGTGAGTAAAGATTAAAATGAGACTTAAAAAAATAATCAAAACTGTTTTTCACAGGGTAAAGGAAAATGTATAGTAAGCCATCCTGACCAGATTACATATTTTGTTGGTTTCTGAAGTGAAAAGAACTAAACACCCGTTAGTGACAAATAACACGTTAGTGCACGATTACTTTATGTTTGAAAAGCTTAAAATAGTTAAATAAATATGTAGAATGGTAATTGTGGTGTGTATAAAAGTTTGGGCAACCTTCCAGATGTAAATTCTCAGAACTTATTAGGCCTTAATTGTCTTATTGGGACTGGTTAAGCAGGTCAAGAATTGTTATTAGGAATTGTCATCTGACGACAATTCCAGTGCATTATAAATTCTCTGACTCAGCAAGGGAAGACTTTTATGACCTCATCATAAAAGTCAGTGTCTGAAGTATGCAAAACAACATCTAGATAAGCCAGAGACTGTTTGGAAACAAGTGCTGGGGACTGATGAAGTAAAAATGAAACTCTGGCCACATTCACCAAAGGTATGTTTGGAACAGAAAAAGGAGCAGCATTTGATGAAATGGGGTTGTGGGATTGTATGGCAACCAGTGGCATGGGAAACATTGAATTCAGTGGAATCCATTTTTCCATCTACCTGTGCAGTGAAATCTGGGAGCAGAGTCTGGCTTCTACAACAGGATAGTGATCCAAAACATTCCACAAAATCCACCATGAACAAGAATGCAGGCTGAAGCTTTTGGAATGGCACTCACAGGCTCCTGACCTGAACGTCATGGCAAACCTGGCAGATCCTTAAACATGCCATGCCTGCAAGACGCCCCAAGGATTTCCCAAGAAGTTATGCAGAGAAGAGTGGGTGAAAATTCTTAAAACAAGAAAGACTCCCAGCAGGTTTTTTCCTATTTTTTAAATTGAATATAATGTGACTGTGCATTTTCAGAAAAGTTGTTTTTTAAATAGTTTGCTTTTAACTTCAAAAATCAACAAAATATGTATTGTGGCCAAGGGTGCCCAAACCGTTGCGTACAGCTGTATGCGTTGGTGCTTAGTCTATTTGTTGTGTAAGCCTCAAAAAGATGACAGCCATCATCCAAGTAATTTTCAAACTCTGTGGAAATACTTCACAGTACCATAAAGAAGAAGTACAGTGTACCTGTTTTACATGCTTACTATTATAGGCCGTAGTTGCACAATGATTGTGCTATGTTTAACACACAGTCTTTTCAGTTTTGATGAGTCTTATGATGAGCTCATTTGGGTCCACAACATTCTACACCAGGTATATGAGCCAAAAATCAAGTTTTTTTCATAGCACATGAAAAAGGCTTGTTTAACAGTAAAGAGTAATGACATCATTTAAACTTTCCAAAGGAGCCAAGATGAAAAAACTGGTCATTTCAGTTTTCACTCAACATTGATCACTGATAAACAATGTGCTGACCTGGTCAAACTACTCTCGTGAGGGCACATCAATTGCAGACCGGTTAAAGAGCCTTTTAACAGCAACCAGAGGTGTAGCACTTTCGATTGTAAATTGATCTAGCAGTGTTTTTGTTTTGCAGCATAAAGTGCTTGTATGTATCTTTTGACTTTACAGTCACTTTATTCATGTTTCCTTTACTGACCTAGTGTTGTTATTTACCTTTTCTGTTAATTCAGTTCTCGTCCATCTTGGTGTTCCTTCCTTTCTCACAGCCGCACGTCATAGAAGTGGTCCTTTTATATGTGATCCTAGATTGGACACACATCTGATTGGTGGCCATGCAAACTTAAAGGAGGATTCCACCAATTTTTCAAAATTAAATGGTTACAAGTGGTTTGATATGATCAGAGGTTAATGTCTCCAAAAGCTTCATCACAGAACGTTCTATGAAATGTTTACGGATATGTTTTGCCGAATGCCTGAAACGCATCATGATAATTTTGAGGTAAGATTCTTGCCTACAATGTTTTATAATCCAAATTTTGTCCAGATGTAAAACTACTTTGAGATTATCAGCATTACATGTAACAATGCACAAGATGCATGTAGGTTCGCTGGTGGTTTTAGATATCAGTAACATGGCTGGACTGTAATTCATAGTTCTAAGTTGCACTATAATGAATCACGTCACATCACACCACTCTAAATTACTTTTTTTTGTCTCAGGGGAATTTGTCTTTAAAGAGAACTGCCAGATTGTAATGCATATGGTCCTACAGCACATGTGCGTATCATTACTTAGTTTTGCAAAGAGTTTTTGTATTTAATGTTATTTCAATGTATTATACAGGCTCAGCTCAATGTCATTATTTACCTTCAGATAAGGTGATTTGAGGATTAAAATACTGAATAAGCACAGAAGAAGTCATGGACAACATTGCATGTACAGGTGCATGGAACACCACAGTGTTTACAAAATACAGCTGTGATGGGATGGACAGCGTCCCAGAAATGTCTCATTGTAAAGCAGCACCGTTTTCATTGAAGGTGTGCAGAGATTCTAAATGTGGAAACAAATGCACAGCATAATTTGGCTCTAGTAGAACAGAATCACTCTTAGTTCTTGAAAAGAATCGACAGATGATACATTGTCCTAATGACCTAATAACCTGTCAGCGACCAGCTTCATTGGGGTGGGCCAATCAAATTTCAGCCCCCCAGACAAGCCCCTGTACTGTAGACTAGAAAATAAAGGTTTAATGGAATATTAGACTGAAGTGATTTTGGTGTCTATTTAACATTGAATTTATGACAAAATGATGTTATGACTTGACATCACTGAAATACTAAAAATTGACATCATGGTATCATGCATGATATAATACCTTGGTGATTAAAGGGATATAGAAAGAAGCTTGTATGTAGTGTCCATTGTTCCGCACTTACGCGATTGGGCGCCAACTGAAGGTTAGTGTTTACTCACCATTTTTTACCATCACATCCCTTTCTTCTTTTTCTTTTTTCTTTTCTTTTAATGTAGTACATGCACTATATTCAGACATTTATGTGGTTGATTAAAACTCTCTGAATGTAAAAACATCTATGATTATTTTAGGGTGTATTTGTATGTGGAAAAATATATCCTGATCAGTGTAATGCTTTAATTTACAGTTTGCAGAAATTTGAATAAGTAAATGTTATTAGTACTACTAAATAAAATTAAACATGTAAAAGCCTTAAAAGACCCTCTGCCTGGAATAGGCTCAAGTACTCAAGTACCTGTGACTCAGGAGGATAAGCAGTTTAGATGATGAGATGAGATTTTAAAAATTAATAATATTTAGCATGTAAGACGTTAGGAAGAAGAATTTCAGTTTTAACGTGGAAATTCAGTTTCTACAAGTAAAAATCTAATAAAAATCAACTAGATATCTTTTTCAAAATTGCATTGAAATTGTACAACATTGTACAAATTGAACTCTTACATGATCAGCGACCTCTCTGATTATATTCTAACACAGGGCAGAGCTCGATGCTTGATGACCGATCCCTCTGGTTGCAGATCAGATCAACAATTTACTTGCCAATGAAAGAGATTTGGGCCAAGCTTACTGTGTTCGGGAGCATCTTTGACCTGAGTATCACTTAAGGAAGGAATGACGCAGTGCCTGGTCTTGACCAGAACACACTCCAAGTGCCCAGAAAATCTTTTGTTGGGATCATGACAATTGGGAATTCTGAATTTTCCAACACTGTTTGAGGTCAGAAAAAATGTGCACCAACAGTGAGCTTTGGCTGATGCGTGCATATAAAGAGCTCTTAAAAACTTTTACACAGAAGTGCTTTGATTAGTGATTCATTATTTTTTAATTGAATCTAGGCTGTGGCCATTTATAATTAACAGTGTTGAAAATGAGTTTACATCAAAAACTTTGCACAGAAGGCCTGACCCTGTAATGTATCCCACTGTGTTTAGTGACTTAATACACAAACAGTCTAGTCTTCCTTGCACTCTGTGTGCATCTCACATGTCCACAACCATGACCTGGAGTTCCTGACCTATAGGTTTTGTCCCCGTAACCGCCTAACCACGGAGAAATGTCTATTAGCGAGCCATAAAGTCTCATGTCTAGTTGTTTTTTTTTTCAGACTCTAGTCTCTTAGATTTATAGCTTTAGCATGAAGAGATGAAAAAGTCATGTCCTGACCAAGATTTCAACCAATAATTTCCTGTTCCTTCTACCTTCTGCCAGTGAGCAACTAGACCGCATAGGTGTAGTTTTATTTTTTTTGGACTTTTGAGATTGAGTGGTACGGCATGTTTATGGGACAGTAACCCTTGTTTACCCGTCTTGCCAGGTACTGTACCAGGACATATGGGTGGAGCTAGAAATAGTGGAAAACCATTTAATCTGCATGGAGGTTACTAATGACAGCTGTTGTAATGGTCTCTTATTGGGGCAGCTTATTGGACACAGGTTGGAACTAAACTCTGCAAGAAGGTAGCTCTCCAGGACCATGGTTGGACACCACTGGTTACGTCCAAAGAAGTATTCATAAAAATGCTTTCTATTGTTTTCTCCAGGCTATGACACACTTAATGAGAAGTGACGTGCTGATGTGCCTAGCAGACAGTACATGTGTGGCTATTCTACTAATAAAGTGTTGCACAAAGTCACAGTTAAACATCAAGCTCAAGCTCATTTGACAGATTAAAAGTTTCAGCATTTACAAACTACCTCTTCATAAATATGCTGTTTTTTGAGCTAAAAGATATGAAGTGAAAGACGTTACTGTGACTAGGCTAGTATCATTAGCTGAGGTGAAAACAGATGCTTAGGATTTGTTTGTTTATCAGACTCAGATATCATCTCCCTTTCTGTGTAAATTTTAAACCACATGTCACTTAATCTTCGAATTTAGGTCTAGGACTAAGTTTAATTTATTCCAGTACTAGTAAGATTCTGAGTGGCACTTTTTTTTTTACTGGATGCTTTGTCTACTTGAAGCTTCCGGTGTGCAGTAGCCTTTTGAGAGGGGAGAGAGCACTTACAAATCCATGATCACACGATTTGTGATTATTTTTTACTGCTAAGTTATACTTGAGTGCCTGTGCTGAAATAGTGCAGACTAATAACTGGTCAAAAGCAATAGTCACAGAATTATATGTTGTTACTTGAGTCAGACAACCACCATTTCTAAAAACACACTACCTAGCAACTGTCTATGACTCTACATAAAACCAAGTGCAAAGATGAATCTGAGCTTAAAGCTTCTGAAGGAGAAATTATTTGACCACTGCACAACCTCCAGAGGACTCTGCCTATATATCTGCCATATAACCCAAAGTGGCCATTGTTTATTAAAAAACACAGAAACTTTAGCAGTAAAATACAGATACTTGTTAAAGACTTTGAAATATTACAGACGCTTGAAATATTCAAAATTTAAATGTCTCCAGGTGCTCGGCCTTTTAAACCTACCTATTTGGTTGAACTAGACACCTGGCATCCTTTCTTTGCTGCAAGTTCATTTAGACTTGGGCTCAATTTCTGAGCAGCTGGGCTAATGTAAAGTGTAGAACTGAGGTGTAACTGCTGTCCCATAGACTGTTGTTGCGGTAGTAGAGTTGGAGCACACTATGTTGCAGTGCATGCTGGGGACTGTAGTGTAGCGCAAACAGACTAATATTAATAGAAAAATAATTTGTGGGCCGGATAGGATTGTGTGGTGGGCCTGATCTGGCGCGCCTTGTGTTTGACACATGAGGTCTAAAGAATAGCTATGATAGCTGCTTCTAGCAAAATAAATAATAATGTGATCTGATGACTCTTGAACAGTGTTTTCTCACCTGTTTGCTAGTCATATAAAAATAAGCTTGCAGGACAGTGCTTCATCTCGAAACATGAACAGGTCACTCGCTCTCTACACTTGTTACATTGGCATCCCACAATTCAAAGTATCCACTGCTGATATTCATTGTAAAACATAGTCTAATCATTTATACAGTGCAGCAAGACCTTATTTTGCTGTACTGGTTGACTCGCTTTACAAGTTATGGTCACTAGAAGGGAGGCCCTGCTTAACACTAGGGTGGCACTGGCCATCGCTTGCCTACTTGACTACTAAGTTATGTAACTAATACCAATCCTAAAGCTTTGTTTAAAAAGCACCATCTTAGACCATTGATGGGAGTTTATATTATCTATTATGTAATATATGCATCCCCTACACTGTAAAAAGTGGATTATCAGATCTATTTTAAAAAATAAAAATATGTATTTAGGTTGAATAAAACTAGTTAATTTACTTGTTACCACATGAAGTGATTTTTTAAGTAGATCTGACGAGCCACTTTTTTTTTTTTTTTTTTTTACAGTATAGTTTAAGGGGTGTTATGAACAAGAAGGATACCACTATGCTAAACCCGAGAGTTTGTCAGTGGCTGTTTGTCAAAGGGAAGTTCAGGCCCCTCAACAATATGCTCTAAATAAAAAGCATATATATTTTTGTTACTCTTTCATGCATTTAAAAATATTTGCTTTTGTTTGCTGAACTCTTCTTCCATGTGTGGTATGCAAAAATAAAAACTGTTGAAGTTAAATTGAAACCTACAACATCCTCTGATCAAGAAACTGACCAATCAGAATCTAGATTCAACTTAACTGACTTCATTTGCTTCTGTCAACAAAAGCTGCTAAAGGTAAATCAAATTTGCCTCCTTTCTTATTAACAGTCAATCATAATCAGCCATTATCTTATGAGCTCTGCAGCAAGTATCATTTTAGTGGGTACTGGCATCACTAGAAGTATCTGTGTTCAGCAGCACTTAGAATACAGTTTCTTTTAACATATTTTGGAGAATGTATTTAGAATACTTAGCCTCTAAATGAAAGAAAACACGTACCCTGTTTAAGAGAAACACCATCAATTGTTGTTTTTAACCATTTTAAAAATCAGTGCATTTGTTATTGGGATATGATGAATTGTTTGCTTGGCTCATGAAAGGGCAGTGGGACTGTGGGAGAAACAATGGGATTATGGGAGCTGCAGTGAACTGAAGTAGGCAATGAGAGCCAAAATAATGTTGCGAATTCTGTAACTTGAAATAAGTAAATTTTTCATAAAACATTCACAAAAGAATAACATGAAGAAAACTGCCAATCAGTAACAGTGAGGAACAGTGTGAATTAATTAAAAATTACAATTAGCAGGGTTTTTTTCTCATGTGCCTTACTAATCTGTATTTTATGTAAAGTAATATGCATTACTTTTTTAAAGTATTATACACATTTAGGACAATGTATTCAGTATTCTACATTTCTGATCACTACATCACTACTATTCAAAGTATTCTGCCCAACCTTGAGAGTGACAAATATGACCATGTAAACTGAGAACAATGTACAAAACTACAAACTGCAACATAATTAATGCTGTGTTTAGTCCCACAGGGGTGCTAATGTAAATTCGCATTATCATAGGGGTGGTAATTGGATGAAAAAAGGCTGCGAATTAAAATGTTTTAGCTTTGAAGACATACATAATTTATGACTGTCTGTACAGTTGTTTTAGGATAATTATTAGTCCCATAAACCATTCTTCTGACTAACCTGTGTTGTAGTTACAATGAGTTCTATCTATGTATTATTATCCAAACAAGGGCCCCATTAAGCTAAACCCAATAGTGTATGTTTCTGATATCAACCCCAAACCCTTGTTTGTGAGTTCAGACCACACCATCAACAGATGGTTGTATGAGAAGAGGTTGTATACTTTATAAAGCAATTGGAAACAGGGCTAACTAACAGATCTGGACCATAGAGAAGGGGACAGAAAAGAGTGACAGGTGATAAGACTTGGTCATTAAGATAAACAGGTTAAGAGATTAAAATGTTATTTGTTAATATCATAAAAGGAGAACTGATATGGATTTATCTGGGTCCTCAGTGTTGATCTCAAAATGGTGCTTACAGATGTGAAAGTGTTTAAAAAAAAAAAATGCTCTTCTGGAGGAGGATAAACACAGACCCCACTACAAGCCCCAGATGTTTTGGCTTAAGCCCCAGATGTTGTCAAATCACAGAAATACCCACGTGAAAGACAATGACACAGATACTCAACTCCATTAAGAGATGATTAAATATATTGTTTATTATATAGGTTGATTTACACTTCACAACCAACTGTTTTAAAATGTGGATAACA
This sequence comes from Piaractus mesopotamicus, assembly GCA_023558415.1. NCBI lineage: Eukaryota > Metazoa > Chordata > Actinopteri > Characiformes > Serrasalmidae > Piaractus > Piaractus mesopotamicus. The sequence goes on along the minus strand of JAILXH010094363.1, from coordinate 4,995 downwards.
TGTGCTAGAAATCCCTTTGTAATTGATATAAAACAATGCAATTATACAGTGTAGCGGAACGCAGAAGCGAAATTAAATGAGGGTGAATGTTTTTGTGATACCATCCCTCACTCTATTGCTACGCTCTGAGCATGTGGCAGGCCATCAAGCTTTCTGTGTGCAGGTGATGAGGTGTGCATGCAGGGAAGAAAGGAAGACGTTTGCAGTAAATTCTAGAATTCACCACAAATGTATATGCTAGGTGAGCCTTGAACACTGATCTGTGAAAGCTGCAAGGAAGAGATTAGGACTAAAGCAATCCCAAAGGAATTCGGCGTATATTTTATAAATCACTGTTTGACTGCAATCTTTGCTTTATATCCTGTCACTGATATGCCTTTTAATAAACACAGCCAGTAAATCAGCCGTTTGCCATTACTCACTCACAGCAGACTGAGGGACAGATGAGTTAGCAAAACTGGACTGAAATTGAGCGAATCATAAATTCTAAAAACTGCTGCTTTATTCACAGGTTTGGTTGGGGCAGCTTTGGATGTATTTGTCATCGGGCCATCATTGAAAGAGAGTGTTTCACATGGAGGTGCTTGATGAGCTAAAACCTGGATCTTTCAGACTACCCACACAAATGTATGACAAACTGCAAATTTTAAGTCTCATCTGTATTTCATAATACCAGAATATATGTCACAGAAATAAACAGACAAACAGAAATACAATGCTAATCAAACGTAAAATACAGCTGACGCAAAGAACCAGAACCAGATCTCTTTCTTTCTTTCCTCCTGACAACTATTACTTAAGACGTGAGGGTAATACATTTGTTATTCTAACACATTATGCATATTATTGCACTTATATACATGTAATGTAAACAGAGATAAACATTTTGGATGATTTGGACTTGAAATTCTTTTGAGCACTATCATAGAGAGAAATTCAATGAGGCCTGTTGAGCACATGACAGTAAAAACTCCTACTTGTTGACGGATGTAAATGTCGCCGCCAGTTTACCTTCTCCAACTTTTTTGTGCAATTGTGTGCCTTGTTGTTCAGTTTACTCTCAATGGCGGTTTTCAAATAATGCTTTTTGGTTCACAAAAATCACTGAAAGCCTAAAGAGGCTCTCTGAGTCTCTGGCTTGTTTTTTTTTTTTTAAATCTTTGATAACAGTTTACTAGCATTTTCACAACATGAAACAAACAGGTGGCATCAAGATGACACTGAGTTATGCTAATAAAACCTGAGTATTGTTTTGGAAGTGTTGCCTATTTGTACTTTATGGTGAGATTGGTGTCTATTCAGGCATTTATTTACTGACTTACTGAGCTAGTCATCATGTACTGTGTTGTGAACTTACACATAGTTTGGAGTATACAAGTTATATCACAGTTTGCTGTCAAACCCTAATTGTCCTCTTCGCGCCCCGCCTCCTGCATCATCAACAAGCAAACTCCTCGAAGTTGCCTACAGTCGGGTGACTAGGTAGCATGTTCGGCGCGAATCCGAGGCTGTCCGAGTGACTCCGGAGTGTGTCACATGTGCTCTGGAAGAGAAGGGAAGGGGACGGAGGGTAGAGGAGTTCAGATGTGTTGGAGGGGTGTGATGAATCAATGGCGACGGCAGATAAACACAGTGACAAAACAGAGAAAGAGACATAAAACGTTGACAAAAATGTGAGCACATGATCAGGAAAAAAAAAAGGTAATGGAGACAAAAGACACAGAGAAAAACACACAGACGAAGCATGAATCAGAGCGCATGTAAACATTGTATAATTGAATATGGATTAGAAGGATTAGAGATGAGAATGTTTGTATATTGCAGCGAGAGATGGGATGGGGGTTGGAATAAATGGGGTGGGATATGAATGGAGGGGAAGAGGGGAAGAGAACATTCTTACTTAGTCCTGGACTTGGGACTTTTGCATGACCCCTTAAACTACATAATCATAAAATACACAGCCAACTTCATAAAAACAAGTTTAGCAGTTATCCAGTAACACAAGACAGTTCAGTAAGAGCAGCAATCCTGGCCCGTTTCTTTCTTTTTGGGTGCAAATTCATTGTGTGTAGACCTGTGATGTCACCACAAAGGGATGCATCTAGTGATGTTATTAGACACAGGTTTCATCACAATGCCCCTGACCAAAAAAAAAATTTGCTTCTTCAGCTCCTGTGCATATCTTTCTTTTAAGGGTGCAAGTCACAAGGTGCCAAGTCCTCTGCTCAACCACTCCATTATAGTACACATGCTTAGATTTCTGTGCCTCTTACTCTCCTTACCCTCACGAAAAGAAATCTTGTGCAAGGAGAGAAGCTTGACACTTGCAGAATCCTGCCCTTTGCAGCCTTTAAGGCTCAAATTTTGATGCATATTAATGTTCCGCTCCCCCAGTTCTAGCCCGGCAACTAAATCTGCACTAAAGGAGCAATGATGATTTCACAGGTCGATAAGCAAGAACTGCAAGACAGTTTGGGAATTGTGAATAGCTCTATAGAACAATCATATCTTGCATAAATGTAATGTATTCGGCAGTCCAATCTCAAGCAAAGAAGGCTGCAGTCAGATACAAACAGGCTAATTTTAATTAGGGGTACAAAATGCATATTAGCAGCTGAAATATTATTCATCAATAAATGGGAAAAATTAATTATTAATATGAGTCTGATATTGGAATTACAGGTAATTACTGATCATAGCAAACAATAACCTGGAACCTCTTCTTTGCTCAAGGGTGCTATTATAGTCATCCTCTGACAAATCTAAGTGAAAAAGTGTGGATGAAACGTTGGAACTAGTAACAACAAATCACCCCATGACCTTCTCACTGGATTCAATTCCTAATACATTTCTCCAAACGACCTCCACAGACCTTGCTGTGTTTAGACACTGCTTCGGTAAAATGTATCTCCAAAACGGTAACAGGAAAAAAGCAAAAACATTCTTTACTTTTAATGTAAGTCGATGTAATTAAAAATTTTACATTAAATTTCAGACCACAAACAATACAGAAAAAAAATCTGGGAAAAACAGAAAATCTGCTTTTTGTTTCCTTTTTGGACAGCTATGATATGCTAGCATAACTTTCATGATGCTAACCAGTTTGTGTATGAGCTAAGACACGCAACACAAAACTGTTTTGTTCTCCACAAAGCCGGAAAGAACTCTGTCCTCATCGTTCTTGACCTGTTGGGTATCTCTAACACTGTAAACCTCCAGACGCTTTTCTCAGCGCTCTCAGACTTGGGAATCGGCAACACTGCTCACACGGCTTCTCTTATCACTGCTGTGCTTATGACACCCACAGAAATGAACCAGCCTAATTTTTCTGATCACATAACAGCTACCATCAGATCCTGCAGATCCCTCAGAAGAATATGATCCTGCCCCGACTGTAGAGGCTGCTAAACTCCTTGGTCCGTCTTGACTGTACAGTCTCTCTGTTTCTTCCGCTGTGGTCTGAAGACTAACCCTTCAGACACTGCCCTAATTCCTGACTCCTTCACACTTCATTTCTGAATAACTGTTTCAGGTATTTCATACCATTTACATTGTACTTTTCAACAGTCCTCTGCACTTGTGTTTATCGTTTTAAAAAGTTGCACTTCATTCATCCCAAAATTCTAATTATGTAACCAGCTCAAGATATGATAGGGCTCCTGTCTTTTAGGTCATGCAGTTTCTCTGGGCATGTCAGGACCACATCAGCAGTTAAACTCTAAAATAATATACTATACAATACAAGTCTGTTTTAAGAAATGTTCTCATTTGGTGCAGGCAAAGACAAATAAGACACGAAGCAGTCCTTTTTCTTAACACACAGACCTACTGATATCCTTAATAAAATAGGCCTTCCCAGGTTGTTTGATGTCACTGAGGTCAGCCAATTAATCTTTTTTAGTGTGCAAGCATTTCAAATTGGCCTAAATTAAAAAAAAAATAAATAAATTCTTCCTCATTTTTTCCTCCCAACAGCCCTAAATAAATAATTTCTTTCCTCAGTTTTTCATCCCTGCTTAAAAAATTGTATACATTCTTCTACAACTGAGAGGTACCTATAATGCTTAAACCTAAGGTTTGAGCACTACTGACTTTACAGGCAAAATATGACTTTGCAAAAGATGTAGAAATAAGACACAAAGTCAGATCAATAAACAATTTCCTTGAGATTAACAGTCAAAAATCAGATGGTATCCCATAGTCTTTGTAGGCTCAAACATGTGAAACATGAAAAATCCTGCATTTTTTGCCTCTGTTCTTATGGTGTTGCGTATGTATGATGTATAACATGCACATTTCATAGATGTTTGGCTTGGATGTTATATAAGGATCAATCAGTGTAAATGAACAAATCCACCGCTAAAAGTCAAACCTGGTTTGCCTCACTAAGTTATCTATTCTTGTCACTCTTAATTCCTTACAATTCTTAGGATTTATGATGACTTTCTTGTTTCTAGAGTTATAGAGTTGTAAAGCTTTGCTTGATATTTTGACAGAAGAAATTCAACTTTGGCTCCCCCCACATGTTCAGTGTTGGGGTTTTATCTGTACATTCCAGACTCAAAGAATTATTTGCTTTAGTTTTGTTTATTTTACTTTTGTTTTGCTATACAATTTAGTGAATATACTAATGGAATCATGTAACATTTAATTACATTGTGAGTTATTAATCACATTTGAAATACTGTGCAAAAGTCAAAGTTCATTCCTCATTTATTTAGTTTTCAGTATGAACAGCCACTAAGCACAAGGAGTATTAAGTATAAAATATACTTGCATAAAGAAGGTGAAAATCAAAGGAAAATGTAAAATTCTTGCCACGGGCCTAAAAGAATGTGTAGCTGTCGAGAAACTGTTACAGAGAAACTGTTCAAGAGTCCAGTTTTGCTGTTGAGGTTTTTGTGTAATATATGTTTCTTGCTTTTTTCCTGACAATAAGAATATATATATATATATATATATATATATATATATATATATATATATATATATATA
>JAILXH010094350.1:24989-38179 GCA_023558415.1 Piaractus mesopotamicus | reverse complement strand
ATATATACACACGCACACATTAAATTCACAGGGTGAATTTGGTAGACAGATCTGGCAACCCACAACCAGTGAGAGGAGCAGCGATTTTCTCCGATGTCTGAAGAACGTTTTTCTCCAGATACGCTTTCTCAGGTATGTTCTTTTCTGAGAGTAATTTATGTCTAAGTTGGTGTCCTCTTAGTCTTAAATATTTTGCTATGTTAGCTAACCTAGCTGGTTAACCACGACTTTAGCCTCAAAGCTTATTCTTCAGCTTCTTCTTAGAATTTCCCCGTTCCACCTTAAATGGTGCAGCAGTTCCGTTCTGGCGCCTGAGGCGGAATGTAACTCATGCACCATTTAAGGTGGAACGGGAAAATTCGAACCAGAAGCTGAAGAATAGGAAGCCGACTTTAGCCTTGTAGGTAGCTCGAGTTGGTTTTACAAAACATTTCAGATGTTGTTGTAAAATATGCGAATTGGTGAGTAAATTAATTTTTAAATATCAGAGAAAAGTGACGAACCGACTAAGGTTAAGTAATAAAGCGTTTGTGACTAAATTTCTGACAGTTAGCCGGTTAGCTAATTTTACGTTGTATTTCGAGGACACAAACACGGCTACATTAAGCTATAACGGTTTATAACGCTTCTCTGAAAGCAGTACGCCTCTCTTCAAATTATAGAATCATGTTTTTCTCAGTAGACAGTGTTTATGAGCAAAATATGTACCACAGTAAGCAATTTTTCACATTAAGCGCTTTAGAATGTCTTCAAAACGTAGAGCGGGAAAACCAGCTTAGTGACTGGGAGTTGGTTCCAAAAGAATCGATTCTGCAGCTCCAACACGTCTGGGAGTCGGAGTCGACTCTTGGCCAATGACTCTAAGAGTCGAAATGCTTGGAGTCGATTCTTTGGCTCCGTGTTTTTTCCACTGTAATTGGTCTGATGATTTTGATGGGTCGAGTGTAACACATGGAAGATTATAAGTTTGAGTAGTGTGAGTTTGTTTAGTTACCAGCTCAAACAGTGCCAGCACTGCTCACCAGCCGCTGTAAGCACAAACTGCGCTCACAAAATATTTTCAATACGTCCTGCACAGGACCCCACTCAGGGTTGGGATGTAACGAAATACAAGTATTGGGAATAATGTATTCAGAACACAGAAATTTAGTCTGAACAGAAAGTTGCATTTTTTGTAAAGGCATAATACAGAATACACTTTTAGGAGAATACTTTGAGTATTCACCCACTAAATAAAAATAAATCTTCAAAAGAAATACCATAAATGATTGCTTATTAACTATTTTAATATCAGTTCACGGCATGTAGCAAACGTGCTCATTAAGTGAACTCTAAAGAGGAATTCAGAGTGGTTTGTTGAGAAATTGTGCACTATGTAGAACCTTAGTCAATTCAGTAGTCAACTCTGATTTTCCTTGCAGTGGTGATAATAGGAATCCGTGTCTTGGGATATGACTCTCAATATGTCTCAATGTCAATGGGATAAATGTCTTCACAGCCTTTGATTTAATATCCAGAATGATCAGTAAACGTACAAGTGTCTTCTGGGGTTTTGTATGTAATGTTGATGATGATAAAAAAGTGGTAAATCAGAAAAAAATATTTTTTTGTGGGGGGCCTGTTTTCTCTCACAATGCCCTCATCGCCATTTAATGTGTTTTAATAATACATTTTAGACCAAAACCTTCTCAAAGTGATTAACACAACGTCTCAGACATCAGGCAGTGTATTCATAACCTTTTCATGAAATAACTTTCTGTGAGGGAGCTTTTAGAGGTGGACATCTGGTTCTTATCTCCACTACTGTGAACAATTCTGGCTTGGTCATTTTCTCCAAAGCGGTACATTTCACACTAATATACCTGTTAAGACTTATATATGTAAATCTGTTTTGATTGACTGAAGCTCTCTTTATAACTTAAGCATGGTTATACGGGTGGAGGTAAACTGAGTTGGTTTCTGTGACATCACAAAAACAGTGACTTTGTTTATATTTATTGACTGTATGGACTGAGGAGTGTTTAAATACCACATGAAACTCTTTTACATCAAGAAGTGAGCAAAATGTTATTTCCTGTGTTATAAGCGCTTTAAGTAGTTCTTGTGTGAGCGTTAAGAATCTTTTGCATTATTTAAAGGTTCTGTATCAGTTAAAGATTTTTCCTTGAGTCGTCAAAGGTAGGAAATGTTTAGGGACCTTTTTTGTTAATTAGTTGAACACAATTGTATTTGCAATTAGAAATACTTGACAGTACTTGCTAACGGTGTTTTAGGCAGCCAGCTAACTATCAGTTATCTGACTGTAGTGTTTTGCTAACAGTTTTCTCTGCTCTGTTTAAGAATGACCACTTCAGTTGCACACAAGACTCTGCATGTAACACCTGCTGTAGGGCAGTTCTTATCTGATCCGGTCAGCGTCATTGTGAGTCAGAACGGGTGTGATCAAGGCCCAGCTGTGAGCTCTGAGTTTAACCTAACAGAAATGACCGAGGTGGAGTACTCTCACCTTCAGCACATCCTTCACACCCACATGGAGGCGCAGACTGCAGAGCAGCAGGAGCTGGTGGAAATCAGCCCATGCAGAAAAGTAATGTTTTGAAATTATATTGCAATATGTTCTGTGTATATTTTGGACTGCACACTTGCCAGTTTATTACATGGTGTGGTAACACTTTAGCTCTGCTACATAACATTGGCAAAACCATGGCATAAACATGTCATTGAAAATAACATGTGCTTTTATAAATTATAATGTCATGTCAATAATAGTCTCATTTTGTCATGTTACCATTACCAGTAACTGTCACAACCTCAAACGCTATGAGATCTGTACTGACAATTACCAGTAACATTACACTGTCATCCTACTAAGCAAAGTCTGTCATAACAGCTCGTAGCAGCATATGACATCTGCCATGATGTGTTGTTATGGCATCGTTATGTCAGTGCTATTTAGCAAGGCTCAAGTAAAGTGTTACCCAGGGTGTCTAGTGATCCTTAAAAAGGTCTTTATTTGTGTAAAATCTTACTAATTAAAGAGTTTAGTATGAAATTGTCTTCAATTTATGTGGTCTTAAATTTTAATATATAGACAGGTGTTCTCTTCAATGTAGGTGACAATTATTTAGTTTCTGATAAATAGTCAATGAGTGTAGCAGATGTGACAATATTCAGTAATAATAATATTTACTAATAAGGTATACTGCGATTATTCAGCACGAATAGAGAATATAAATATTTCAGCATCCACAACACACGTTGCATTTTCACCAGAAATTTTTTGTAGACATGCAGAGTAGTGCTGGTTTAGCAAGCTCTCACTATGTTGTCATTTTGTGTTCTCACAAACTTTATTTGATGTTTGTGCAGCTGTTTTAGTGTATTATTGGTTTGAGCCAAAGTAACTAGCAACGCATTGTTGCTAGTAAAAATGACATTGAGAACACTACATGTATGCACTATGTACAATTTAGTTTTTCTTCTAAATACAGTATTGTATCTTGATAAACCATAATAAAAATGAAAATTATCACAATTTTATGTCAAGTGTGTTGTACAAGACAGTTGTGCTTAATAAACTGGCAACTCTGTGTACTGACATCATGTTACAATATAATTTATTTTCACAGGAGGAGTTAAATCAGCCGAGTTACACTGAGTGCAGCCTTACTAGCCACCCCGAGAGTGAAAACAACAGTACAGCCTGCTCATCCCCATCTACCTCAGCTGTGCGCCAGCCCGTCGCTTCGTCCACATTATATATAGATGAGCTGTACACCTTCTCTGACTCTAATCATCCAGAAACAGAGGATGTTCAGGAAATTAAAATGATTTTGTGCAGCGATCAGGGTAGCATCGTCACTGAGGGGGAAAAGACACCGACATGCTGTGTGGAGGTGCCGAACTCTGTGCTAGCAAAGGTGAAATATGCTAACGATCACAGTGTGGACTCTTCTGACCGCAGAGCTGTACCTCAACTACATCTCAGACCCAACCCACCTGCACGTGTGTGCCTGGAGAAGAGGTTCAATTGCAGCCCTGGCGACAAAAACAGACAGCAGGAGTCACAGGCAGCAGTTCTGAATACGTATGTTCTCTCTGTATTTTTATACTGGTTAAAGTACATCTTTACAGCCAAGAAATATGTGGACACCTGTATGAGCTTGTTGGACATCTCATTCTATAAATCATGGTCATTAATATGGAGTTGGCTCCCCTTTGCGGCTGTAACAGCCTCCACTCTTCTGGGAAGGCTTTTGGAGTGTGTCTGTGGGAATTTGTTCCCATTCAGTCAAAAGAGCTTTTTGAGGTCAGACACATGGTTGGTTGAGAAGGTCTGGCTCGCAATCCCAAAGTGTTCAGTGGGGTTGAGGTCAGGGCTCTGTGCAGGCCACTGGAGCTTCTCCACAACAAACTCGTCAAACCATGTCTTTATGGAGTTTGCTTTGTGCCCAGGGGCTCAGTCATGCTGGACCAGGAAAGGGTCTTTCCCAAAATGCTGACACAAAGGGCTCTGTTCAAACAGCACGTAAAATTGGCCCAAATCTGATTTTCTCACCAAATCTGATTTTTTTGTTTGGCTGTTCACACTAAATGTTCGATTCGTCAATCAGACTGCCAGATAGTGAAGTGTGATTAATCACTCCAGAGAACGTTTCCACTGCTCCAGAGTCCAGTGGCAGTGCTTTATACCACTCCAACCGATGCTTGGCATTGCGCATAGCGATGTTAGGCTTGTGTCCAGCTGTGAAGAAAACCTTTTTTGATTTGTTGCTGTTTTTCTATCATCAACATACATACAAAAATTCAGAAGACACATGTAGGTTTATTTGGTGTTTTGCATTTGTAACGATGACAGACTGAACCAGACAGTTGCAGACAAGGCTTGAGTTAAGCACTGTGATTGTGGATCAAAGGGTTGATCCACAATCACAGTCGAAAAACAGAAGCAAAAATAGGTGGATTGGTCCTGATTCATGTGTTGAAGCGAGGGGTTCTGGGAACTGTAGTCTAAGGTGGCCGCGTTGGCTGTAGTTTCAGCCGGGCCGGAGGGAGGCGTAAATAAAATGGCCATACAACAAAAACTAACCGAAAAAAAAGATCATATCACCCCTGTTTTGAAAGAACTGCACTGGCTACCTGTATCACTCAGAATGGATTTTAAAATTCTACTCCTAGTTTTTAAGGCTCTAAATGACCTTAAAGCAGCTCTGTACCTCACAGAACGTCTGTGTGTTCCAGCATGTGATTTTAGATCTGCAGATACTGGCCTTCTGCAAACTTTCTGGGAAAAAACAGAAAACGTGACGAAGCATCTTTCAGTTATTATGCTTCTAAACTGCGGAACTCCGTTCCACTTTCTGCTAGAATCCTATTAGAGTTCTCACATTTAAGAAACATTTTAAAACTTTTATCTTAGTTTATCTTGTAAACAGTGTTTAATTAAATCTCTGTGTCACTTTGGTATTTCTTTTTAACTTCATCTGTCATTGTCTTGTCTATTACTGTAAAACATTATCACCTGTCTGTAAAGCACTTTGAGCTGCCACTGGCATGAAAAGTGCTCTGTAATTAAATTTTTGATTATTATTATTATTATTATTAGTAGTAGTAGTAGTAATAGTGGTAGTAGTAGTAGTATATTTGTGTTGTGTACATGGTGACCCTGGTTCCTATCTCCACAAACAACCATTTCACACTAAACCACTTTGAATGACACTGTTTACATCTCAGGCAATACTATCACTTTAAAAACAAAACCCAGAGGAAAACTCTTTCATGGCTCAGACAGCTTATTGGTGATTCTCAGGAGAAATAGCATTAGATAGATGAGATACTTTTGGCCCAGATAAAACCAGTTATTCATAGCTTGAAGAGTGAGAAGGGGCTCTTAGTCTTGGATGAGAAATGACTGAGATTCTGGTAACATTTCAGTTCAGGGCAGCATTCATAAGCATACATAAGCCTTTCAAGACAACTAATAAATACTATAAATGTTTAGAGAGGCTTATTTTAACAAACAGTGGTTGGCATAACAAAATCTAGGGTGAAATAGACCAAAGCAGGCTTTATAACAACTGAGGCTTGTTGGAATAAGCTTTAATAAATATTATGTTTGTATCAGTTTATGTCTGAGAAACTCAAGTGGAGACATGAGATTATTGTGCTGTTTTTCTGAGGAGAAATGTCAGAGCAGCGGAAGAGACTTAAAGAGTCTTAAGAAATCTTCTTTGTCCTTCCATCTGATTGTGTTTTCTAAGGCAAACTTCAAAGATACTAAGAAAATCTCTTTTTTTGAATTGTGTTATGGGAAGATGTTTAGCATAATGAAAAGAGGTTCTGTCTTTATCGGGATTTGTGTCTGAGTCAACACGTATTCTTCCTGCGTTTTTCAGATTTTTGTCGATGCTTCATCATTCTACGGACGCGCAAGGCATCGCACTGCTTTCACAGTCAGAAAACTGGCCCAAGACAGATAAGATGGCTGCAGTAGAGTGTACCTTTCCTGGGACTTTCTTGAATACTCATGTTCAGGTATTGAAGAATGACTGAATTTGTAACTGTATTTATGTAGGTGTATTTATGTCATTTCTGGAGAATTACAAAGAGCTCATATATAAACGAATGGCTGTTCTAATGACAGTGTAAGAAGAAATTTATAATAATATATTTATTTAATTAATATTATTTTTCAAATTTAATTGAGGCAGTTTTCAAGCGTAAATATCAAAAGACAAAATAAAACTGTCTACATTCAAGTACTGTGTAAAATAGTTCCGCCAGTCACATTTGTGTATTTGTTGTATTTTCAGAGGAAATTCTGAATTGTACCAAAATCATTTGATTAAATTGTGAAATTTGCAATGTCTTGATGCGTTGCATGTTTTTTGTAAGAACTGTAATGGAATTAAATCATTTGGTTAGAGATTCTAGAGATAGATAAGGTTAGAGATTTAAACCTTGGATGTGTAGATGTTCTTTTATCACTTTTTCTGGCTTGTGATTAACTTTCATTATGTCTCAGGGTCTTAGTCACCTGTTGGAGGGCAGCAAACATCCTGAGGTAATCCTTCCCAAGAACTTCACCTTCAGTTACAGACCAGACAAAACGACTGATGTTTTGATGAGGGCTCCATACATCATCCATGCCGACGAAGCTGAGGAGCAAAGGGGCATCAAACTGGAAAGTAGGTGTTATTTTTACAACCCCAGTTCCAAAAAAGTTGGATGCCGTGTAAAATGTAAATAAATGTGAATAAAAACAGAATGCAATGACTTGCAAATCTCATAGACACGTTTTATTCACATTAGAACATAGAGCATATCAGATGTTGAAAGTGAGACATTTTACCATTTCTTAAAAAAAGTATTAACTCATTTAGAACTTGATGGCAGCAATGCATCTAAAAAAAGTTGGGAAAGTGTTGTTCTACTGCTATATACTGTTCAGCATTGATAATAGGCGCTAATGCAACTCCATACCGTCAGAGATGCAAGCTTTTGAACTGGTGGTTCCAGGTGGTTGTTAGGAGTCTCATTTATTCTGTAGCTTCTAATCGTTGTATGAAAATTCCTGGTTTTTCCTGTTCTTTCCTTTCTCCGTCATTATACAAGTGGATTATCTTATTTTTAATCTCTAAAATATCTCAATACATTTTTAAAACTTGTGTGTAATGGCTGTTTTGAATAGAAATGAAGTAAATCAAGGGTCTCTGACCTTTGCACAGTACAGTATGTTGGAATTTCTCTCTTTTTCTCTTTTTTTGCTCACCCGTGTTGTCTTGATTTGCAAATATACTGCTGTAGACAGTTCCCACTAGGAAGTAATGAAGTGGTACAAATCTCTTATCCTTCTGTTATCCTATGTTAAAAAGGTGAAGCAGAGGAGAAATCTGATCTTCCAGCTAAGCGTTCCAGGAAGTGTGTACCCAGGGCTCTGCAGGCGCAGGTCCCCAATATCATCCATGGTCCAGGAAACTGGAAGGAAGGCTGTGTGGTGCCAGGCTGTAAGCATGGCAAAAGAGCAGGACCTTCTCTAGAGATCAAACAACAAAGGGAGAGACACAACAGCAAGGAAAGAGACCGCAGGTAGTGTAATGGGGTGGGATTTGATTCAGATTGATTGCCCAGTCCTGTTTTATTCCATATTTATTCCATGATCCAATCTCTAAAGATCCTGTTCATCTCTGAAAATAAATAGCCAGAAATTTGCAATTCCCCAGGTAGCTGTTTTTTAGGTTTTTGTTTGTTAGAAGAAAAGTTATGCTTTTGAGCAGCCAAAAAAGAAATCCTGAAAATTCTCATTGTGTGTTACAGTGATAGTTTGACATTGCAAAAAAATCTCCTTGAATGACGTGTATATAAATACATATATAAAATGTTAATGAGTTAATGACGGTGATGGTGAAACAGTGATAAATCTAAAGAAAAAACATTTCATTCCGAGATTATTTTGCCTCACAGTGCACTGCATGTACCGTTTCACGAGCAATACGTTTTCAGAGCTATTGTTTAGGCCACAATCCTCTCAGAACTATCCTAAAACAGTGTCCCAGACATCAGGCAGCATATTCATAACCATGTGATGTAATAACTTTCTGTGAGGGAGCTTTTAGATGCATTAAAATGTTCAGGCATCTGGTTTCTGTCACCACCACTGTTCTGACAGAGCATTTGTGTATATCTTATCCAGAAATTATGCAGAAATGTATAAGTTGGTAGAATTTTCACAGATTCCTCGAACAGAAAATTACCTCTCGACCTCTCGAACGGAATTGTTTATCTCTCCGGTATATTTACTCACCATTTGCACCTGCTGAACTAAATATTGAACTTGCATTGATCTGCAGGAGAAGAATCCGCCTGTGCTGTGATGAGCTGAATCTGTTGGTGCCCTTCTGCACTGCTGAAACCGACAAAGCAACGACCCTGCAGTGGACTACAGCCTTTCTCAAATATATCAGAGAGCTCCATGGAGACTCTCTCAAACAGGTGCAGAACTTACATGAGACAAATAATATCTGGTCTGTTGATCTCTGTTATTCTAGGTTCATTGTTTCATTTCATACAATTAAACTTGCCTTAGGATTGCGCATTTTTTGTAGTATAGTAAACCACTGTCCACTTTATCAGAAACGGCTTTTTAGTAAGCTCCACCTTGCTGGTTTACAGAGACTGCAGATCGTTTGTTGATACTCTGTTTGTATTAGCCATCATCTAGCGCAGAGGTCAGCAACCCAAATGTTAAGAAGAGCCATTTTGTCCTTTCCACAAAAATTAGTAAACCTTGGGAGCCGCACATTTTATGTCCATCTTTTGCCATCTTGGCTGTAAATATGTCTCAGTATGTGCTGATTTACTACTACAGACTAAAAATATAATATAAACAAAAATGCAGACTTACTTTGCTTTTTTAAGCTTTAGCTTAGCTATAGCCGCTTTTCTTGCATCTCCAGCGGGAAACGTTTCCACAAAAGTAGAATAGTTGCTTGTAAAATGTCTCTGTTCGTTTTTTTACAAGGCTGAAGTCGTTTCTCATTCGCCAGATTCTTGTTCAGATTGTCCCGTTCCACCTTAAATGGTGCCTGAGGTGCCAGAATGTAACTGCTGCACTATTTAAGGTGGAACAGGAAAATTCGAACAAGAAGCTGGTGAATGAGAAGCGACTTCAGCCTTGCAACCTTTTAGTGTTTGACAGTTTGTCGTTGTAGATTAAATGTATCAGGAAACCAGCTGGAGTGATTGTAAACATAAATGGTCTCCAAATTATCGATGTTTGTCTTAAATCTCTCTCTTTGACGATTCCTTAGTTGCTAGCTAGGCGAGATTGTTGCTGTGGTGACCAGCAGTCTGTGCGCCAATCTTATACATTAACTCCAGCATTTAAGACTATTTATTGTTAAAACTGTGTTAAAACGATCAGCAGAGCTTTATTTTACTACAAAGAAGGATTTTTTTATTTTTACCTACAAATTGAATTCTGCTGTGGAGCTGCAACAGGGCAGTAAGAGAGCCTTGTGTTGCTGACCTCGATCTAGCCCTTGATCAGTGGTGAGTTTCTGACCACAGCGCCACTATTAGCTGGATATTGTTGGTTAGCGGACTATTCTGAACCTACCACTCATATTGAGGAGGGTAAAAACTCCAGCAACACTGCGCCTGATGGACTGCAGGCTGCTGTGATGAAAAAATGGTCCACTACCCAGATAATGTCTAGTCAGCAGTGGTCATATAGTGGTCCATTTTCATTGATGAAGGGGGTGGATGGGGGCTGATAAATTGTTTAGAATTGTACATCTACAAAGTGCACTTATATGGTAGATAACCAATTAGTGTAAGTACAGTGTAGATCATTGTACACTCTTTAAAATGATGGCTGTTCAAGGGTTCTTTAGTTCTTTATAGAACCATGAACACTCAAAGAACCCTTTGTCTGATAAAAGGGTTTTTTTTGCATTGCTAAAGGGTTCTTCAGATTGATGGAGAATGTGCTGTAGGTAGTTCTATATAGAACCTTTTTGAAAAGCATTCTATATAGTACCAAAAAGGGTTCTTCTATTGTTACAATGTCAAGCCTGTAAGAATAGAAGAACCCTCTTCAAAAAGGTTCTGTATAGAACCATATAAAACACATTCTCCATTAATCTAAAGAAAACCCCTTTAAAATGCAAAGAACCATTTAATCATGCAAAGGGTTCTTGAAGTGTTCATGGTTCTATATAAACCCATGAAGAACTATAATTTTTAAGTGTGTACATAATGAACAGTATACATGATTACGACCACTGTTGTGTCTCGTCCTGTATTAAAATGCCTCTTCTACTTTAGGACTTTGAGAACACGTTCTGTGGTAAGACTGGAGTTCGGCTCAAGCCCAGCAGTGCTACAACAGTGAGGGACGTTGCTGAGAGTAAGATTTAGTCTCATCTCAGCTCAGTTCTGCATAGTAATGACTTTCGCTCAAATTAATTGGTCAGATTTAAGATATTGTGTGGGGCTTTTTGCAACCACATAGTGACCCCTTATTTATTGACAATAGTCTGTTGGTTCTTAATGTATTTACAATATTAGTAGTTTATTTTGTAAACAAGTAGGGAATGTCCATGAAGACATCCCCTGAACCCTGTATTTTTTAGTTCTAAGAACAAAAACTTTTGTGCCTGTTTCTATTTCTGTTTAAGACTGACCGCTTTTCTATAACTCAGTAATATCTTATGTATAAATAGTCACTTCTATACTTCATGTTATCTGTAGTTTAGTGTAGTTTTACAAATTTCATGAACAAATTCCCCTCATAATACAGGGAGAATAGAATTGCTTCCATTGTTTTTTTTTTTATAATATTGTAACACTCCTGTTGTTCCAATGGATCAGGTTCCACAATAAAAAGAGCAGTCATTTATACAACCCTTTACACAATTGTGAACAAACTGTGCTACTGAACTGAGCAAAACTGTTACGCAGAAATTAAACTACAGATGGCACTGTTTCTCCACGAGTTCTAAGAAACAGCAGAGTTTGAAGCATCGTCATATAGTTAGTCTTTTAAAATTTGCATTTGCATTTTAATTTACCTCATTTGTGTTTCATTAAGGTTTTAGCAAGTCTGCTTTATTTACATCTGTTTAGGACAAATTTGTGTTGTGTGTGCTGATATATTTATGAATATAAAGCAGGTTTTATTTAAAAAAAAACACATTTTAGTGCATAGTTTAGTGATTGTGTATTTCTGTATGCATCATTTGTCCTATGTTTGCTGGTTTGAATAAATGTTTACGTATTACATACATAAACCTTTTAGGTGAATGGCTAATGGACTTGACGTCTAAAAGAGGAATAACATTTCACTGAAAAGTGGCTTTATTCAATATTTCTTACAACACGGTGCTGTAGCGTCTCACTGTACATACAACAGTCACCCACAAATAATAAATAGTATTTAAGGTCATGTATATTTAATAGTTACAGCACCAGTACATAGTGGATGTGGTGGAAATTCCAGACAAAGAGTTATTGTACAGTAACAGTCCTTCAAGCATCTGAAAGGATGCTTTCAGTTTTATTATTTTATTTTTTTCAAGTTGGGATCTGTCATCAAACACATTCAAGAAAGTAAAAAAAATGACCGAATAAAAAGATGTTGACAATTTGCATAAAAAAACAACTTGGAAAATACTATTGGTGCAGTGTAATATACAAAATATTTCAACACATTTTCATACCTTATTATACTGAGTGATGCTCCCAGGTTGCTTTGTATGATTTTTGGCAGATTTTGAGGTACAAAATCCTCTCTTTCAGGCAGAAAGGACCATGATGCATGAAGCATCTCACTGCTGAGCCTCATTTTTCTTTTGTTATGCTGTCAAGACAATCACAGTTGTTGCTATACAGGAGTCCGAACAAAGGGACATTAAGCTAAAATGGCCATTGAGGACAGTAAGAAGTAAGAAACCATTTTTACACACGCATGTACAAAGGATATGGTTTTGACTGGCCAGTTTTCACCATTTCAGTAAGCAATTTTTAGTCTTTTTACTTTTTTTACACATCTACACATAATGGTACTTGTTTGTTCTTTTCGTACTGCCTTGCTCTTTTAATTTGTCTTTGATGAAGTCTTGGCTTGAAGTCTTTCAGCTCACTCGTTCCTGTTCATCCCAACAATTGCATAGTTCTTAAAACACTGTTGATGTTCCATCATCTTTTGATTTCTCACATCCACTGATATTTCTCATATGCTTTTTCTTACCCCCAAACATTTTAAAAGGGAATTCTCTGGTTCATCTTATTCCCCTTGATTTCTTGCTTGTTCTTCTCTCCTTGGGGTGCAACTGTGTTTTTAAAGAGGAAGCCGTCTTTTTTTAATGATTCTTGGGATTGGAGGACTTCCCGTGGACCGCTGCTCCCTGGCAGGCTGTTGTATCACAGATTCCTGGGGGTCCCTGGTGCCCTGTCCTGCCTGGCCTGCCAGGTTCTCCTGGCTCACCTGGATCTCCAGGTGCACCATCACGTCCATCTTTAACAATGCCGTGTACTCCTTGGAGACCTAGCAGATAAACAGTGGGTGAATGAGACCCTTCTGAAGTACTCTGAATTACTTTAAAATTGGCAAATTAGACTTTTTAAAGGAAAATTATTACTTGTGTACTATATTCGCCTATGGTTTAGAAGAGTCAGCAGAGATTCAA
>JAILXH010094178.1:7859-19076 GCA_023558415.1 Piaractus mesopotamicus | reverse complement strand
GAGGAGGAGGAGGAGCCACAACCCAAAAAGTCCAAACTGGCAGCACCTGTTCAGAGTCGTGGAAAGGGAGCAGTAGAAAAGAAGGTCCTTCCAGCCAAACAAGCAAACAACACAGAGGTACATTAATTTATCTGCCTTACATTTTCAGACCTCTTTGTGGGTAATATAGGCTACAAGCTTAGAAACATAATGAAATCTAATTCAGTGCATTTTTAAACCAATCGAGTTTTCTTCCGCAGAAAGTCAGCAATAGTACTGAAGAAGATTTAAAACAAGATGCTGTGAAAAATGCGCATAAAGGTAGCAACATTAATACAGTATATTTGTGCTTTAATACAAATTTAAAAACCTTCAAAACATGTATGCGTTAACATTTTTTGATTTGTAGTAACTATGTACTTGTGTGTCTATGTGTTTCTCAGATAAAGGCATACAGGTGGAGGCGAAGGTGAACGGAGAGTGGTTCACTGGCCGAGTGACTGCAGTAGAGACGGGGAAAGAGAGTGTGCGCTGGAAAGTGAAGTTTGATTATGTCCCCATGAACACTCCAAGAGACCGCTGGTATGAATTCACATACATACAGATTAAAGTAATTTATGATATCTATTGTTTGTCATATTTTATGGATAAACTAACTAAACCAAAAACTTCTGATATGCATTCTGTATGTTTTATTTTGTTATGGTTTTTATTTATTGTTTGTTTGTTTGTTTGTTTGTTTACTTTCTTTTTTTTTTTTTTAGGGTGTTTAAAGGCAGTGATGATGTCCGCCTCATGCGCCCTGCTTCACCAGAATCACGGAGTCCAGACACTAATCAGGTTCCAGCACGGTCTGTGACGCCGCCCACAGCAGCTGAACCTGATACGACCCAGAGCGGGCCGAGCAGGGAAACTACAGAGGGCCTTGTCACCATGATGAGGTGGGTGTGGATAGATGTATGTGAATCTTTGTGGGAGTATGTGGAAGGTGGACATGCACGAGTATGTCCTTTTTTTGTACGTCTGCTTTAGTTTCACTGGTTTCAGTTCTGTTTTGAAATGATGACAGTGTGACTTGAGTAAATTGTGGTATGAGGTTTTTATGTATTTGCACCAACTTAACCGCATTACACTGTGTGTTCATTGTAGGACATTGCTGCGGTACTTTTTCCCACCTGATTTCCGAATCCCAAAAGACTCTCTGAACACAATGAGTGCTGAGGACCTTGTGGCTTTCCCCATTGTGAGTATATAACATTCTGAAAGTTATTTTAACTTCATAAGTTAATTCTGTTGCATTCATTGAAACAGTGTGGTGAACACTGCTGTGTTGTCTATGAGCACTTTATAATTTTCTAATATGTCTGGGAAAACTTGCCCACACCAGGCAGTGCAGTATGGTTGCAAATCCGTGAGCACACATTTTATCATCATTTCTATTTACAAGTGAACCGTACAGAATTTAGTTGCCCTTCTTGCCAGGGTGCTAAACATGGTGAGCTGAAATGTATGGATGGAGCTAGTAATGATGCAAATGCAGTCCATCACAAAGTCATCACACAGTCTCAATGGAGTCAGATGACTGTTTATTTAAAAAAATAAAAACAAAAAAACGCTAGCTATCCCAAATGTGTCTCTGACTCTCACATAGAACATAATGCAGTAAAAGGTAAATCAGAACTTCAAGCTCCTCCATTGTTGCTCCTTTTGGTTGTTTGTTGTTTAAAGTTAATGTTAGATTTGTGTGAGAAATCATGTGACCACACAAGCTAAAGAGAACGGCGCCTAATTTCACAGTTCTGTTACGTGAGAGGAAACAGATACAGGTACCCAATTAGGCTATGGATAGTTCTGGATTTGTATTTGTAAACATACTGTGCTTTAACATACTGACCGGTGTGAAAATGCCTGAAGTGAACTGTGAGCTATGGTCATCTGTGCTGTTCACACTTCCTCACTAGCATATAACACTTGGTTTGCCTGTTTGTGTCAGTTCAGCAGTAACTATGTTGTGTGGTCATGTTTGTTGCAGAAAGAGTATTTCCAGCAATATGAGGCAGGGCTGCAGAGTCTGTGTAACTCGTACCAGAGCCGTGCCGAATCTCGAGCTCGGGCTGTGGAGGAGAAGAGCAGCGGAGCAGAGGCCAGGCTCAGAGAATCTGAGGAGAAGCTCCGCAAGCTCAGAACCAACATTGTCGCACTGCTGCAGAAAGTCCAGGAGGTCTGAACTACTGCGTTCACTCACTCACACACACACATCATGCATTAACACCACCAAAAACACTCACACAGAAGACATTCTGTCATGTTTGAATAGTCATGTTTGATTGATTTCTGGTTGTTTTCCTGTAGGATATTGAAATCAGCAGCGATGATGAACTGGATGCCTATATTGAGGATCTGGTCACCAAGGGCGAGTGAAACACTGCAGCTATTACTCCATCGTACCCGTCCTGCCATGTTCTCGCTTAATCGTGGTCACAGTTTCCCTCCTTGTTTATCCATATCTTCCATTCATTTAATTCTTTTATGTTGGATGCCACTTCATTTCCTTTTTTTCCTCTGCCGTTGACCTGAAGTTAAAGATGCAAGCAGTATTTTCAACACTGAACGATAAATCATTTTTTAAACAAGGCTCCTTCCCCCGGCTGATTAACTTGCAATATGTACACTTTGATTTTATGGACCAAAGGAGCTGAAAAGCCTTGTATTTTACAAGTTTCACAGAAAGTAGCTTCTCCGTTTCTCTTCGTTTGGATTTACATTACAGCATCTTTGTTTTGAGAGGTGCTCTTGGCGGTTTAAAGCCCCGTTCTCAGTTCTGAGTAGCTCCACAGTTTATCAGTATGGGCCTTTACAAAGAAGGCCTTTTGCAAATCAGTATAACTGTAAGTGGCTTTGGAGAATGTCTTCTCTGATTCCTGGTCGCTGCTACAATTTTTTTTGTCTCTACACTTTCAGTGACTTTCTGTTGTCTGTGTCTTTCATACATGAGTGTGGGGTCCAGTACAACAGTTTTTCTTCTTTTTGAATAAATCTAAAGCTGTTCACCCCCTTGTTCACAACGTTTAGTCACCATCTTTATATCCAAGTATATTTTTAAACAGTTTTAAGAAAATGTTCCAATAAAAATTCAGGATGTATATGGGAATTCTGTGTCCTTCATTGCTGTACACCATCTATGATCTCTGTATGTTTAATCTGATGTTGCAAGCATAGCTGACGGGCCCAAATTCTTGTGTATTAAATGTTTATTCATAATTCACAAACAAAATGACCTTAGTGTCTGAACGTCCCTTGACTACACATCAGTAGCAGGAGTGAAATGACTGTAACACATTTTATGTTGGAATAAATACATTGTCCTGTTATCTGATTGGCAATTAAACAAATATGCATTTTAAGTACTGATTACCAAAACTAACAATTTCTAATCCAGTGTAATATTATACAACTTTACATTTGATCATTTTATATATTGTTGTACTTTGTTTCCACAAATGGACTGTATAAACTGGAGGCTGAACAGTACGTTTCGAAGCAATTTTAGCAGTGTTTGACACACGTTTTAACAATGTTTACATACATCAGTTTTTTTTTTTTCAAAAAAGTGAGGAAAATTCCATTTTCCATTATATGGGCCCTTTAATAAACCCATCATTATCACACAAACATAATTTGGAATAAACACATGAATGTTGTGTTGCTCAAGAACTGTCTTTAAGCAGCTTCAGGTGTAAATGAACGTGTGCTTTCCCTAACCACATTTATGTGTTTTGGGCGTTTTGTGGGATTCTCATAGAGAATTCCATTTGTTACAGAGTGAAATATTTAAGAACTTGACAGTTTAACCATCTTCAAGGCAAAGCAGAGAGCTCTGAGTCCACTTCTGAAGCCTCATGTATCCTTGGAGCTCTGAGAGATGCTTAAAACTGCTTCCTTCGTCGGTTTCACATGGCTGGAGAACACTCTGAGACAAAAGAGGAAAAGCCATTACTGACAGCACACAATAAATTACTACTCACACAGCAGCTTTACCCACAACACGTAAATCTGACCAGGCAACACTGCAGAGTTTTGGCTGATGAAGAACTTGATTATCAGCTATAAACAAATCCTCCAGGACTACAGTTTGGAAACACTGAGTGATTCAAACAGCAGCCACATACATGCAGCATTATTTATTCAAAGCATAAGTGTGAGCAACCAACACAGTATAGCAGGGTGCACAACTCCAGACCTGGAGGGCAGGAGTCCAGCACAGTTTGGGGGTTTCCCTACTCAAACACACACCAAACCTGGCAATTAACAGAAGTGCGTAATCGTGTGTTTTTAAGTAGGTAAATCACCCAACTATGCTGGACCCCTGCCGTACAGGACTGGAGTTGTGCATCCCTGCAGTATATAAACAATCCAGTGCAGCGTTTTCCCAACCTGGTCCTGGAGTCCCTCTGCAATGCACAGTTCAGTGTTCTTCCTGCTTTAACACATCTCACTAAACTCATCAGCTTATATCCAGTATTTCATGAGGCTACAGTAAGTGTTTTAAGGCAGGGACATCATCAGCTGGGGTATACAGTGAGCCCACACTGCATTAGCATCATTTGATGGTTTTCATGCTCTAACACACCTGAGTCATATCTCTAGTTATTTATCACCCCTTTCCTTCAGCTCAGTCAGGCGTGTTAGAGCAGAGAAAGCACTAAAAAATTACCCTTATTGATGATGTGTACATCAGTTCCACATGAAAAAAAATCTGTTACATCAATGCAGTTCTGTCCTACACTTTCACCTTGATGATGTTCACATGTGAATCAGGTATCAGCTTTTTTCAGTGTTTTCAGTGCTCTAACACCTGAATGAGCTCAAAGAACAAACTAAACAAATATAAAGATATTACTTATCACTGCTTGGCCTTATCTTTTTTTAAGCTATTTCTGGCAGACAGGTACATGCAAAGTGTTGTAAGGCCAAACAGTCCCCACAGAAAACTTATATTTTCATATATTGTCAAATGCACCACTATTTGACTCGAGTATGACTTTTTCAGTGCTTTCACTGCTCAAACACCTGATTGAGCTCAAGAAGGAGTCAGCTAAAGACATGACTTAGATCAGATGTTTTAGAGCAGGGTGATCATAAACTAACCTTACAGAAACATCACATGCATTTCACATGTGAAGTGTCTGAAAAACATGTTTACCTGTAAGTACGTGACAATGTGAATATATGATCATATATAACAATGTGAATAATGTGATCTTGTGACTTTATGAAATTACACCTGAAAAATGTAAACAAATGAGAAAAATATAAATAAAAAATAAAAGTGTGCATCATGTGAAAAGTTCACATGTGGAAAACAAAAAAAGTAGTGTCTAAACACCATGATGATTCACAAGTGACAGTTGTGTTTTTTTTTTCTTTTTACTTCATTAAAAGCATACAAACATATCAAAAGAACTTTTTTCAGTGCTGAAAACTAGGAGTTTCATGGCATCAGAGCTGAGAAACACTGTACTGGAGTTTTTCTCCCTGTTTAAAGGGAAAATCCATTGACTTTTTAAAAATCATAAATAATTCAATCATTAAGATGTAGACAAAGTCATTCAGAGCGGTTTGACATCCTCCATTCCAGAGAAAACATACAGAGTTAGAACTGTTCATAATGACATTAATAAGAACCAGATGTCTGAAGAGTTAAATGCTTCTATAAAAACTACCTTACAGAAAGCTGTAAGTTGAAATGATCACGAATGCGCTGGCTGTTGCCTAAAATACTGATTTACAAAATAGTTTTGAGACAAGGTTTTTGCCTAAAACACATTTTTAAGAAGCGTTTCATGGTGGAGAGGTGCATGTGTTGTAAGGCCAAATAGGCCACATAGAAAACTTGTATTTACCACTATTTTACCATCATCAGCATCACATACATAAACTTGGAAGACACTTGTATGTTCACTGGTGGTTTGGGGTAGTAATTAAAATGGCTATTTGTGTTGTAGACATCGTGACCCCTGGTTCCCATCACCACCACTGTACAGAAATCAGAGTCAGTTTCTCTACAAATGAACCATTTCACACCAAACCACTCTGACTTTGTTTACATCTCAACTTTTTTTAATCGGTGGAATTGCCCTTTTAACCGTGCCCATCTAAACCAGCTCAGCTCTTCATGAGCTGAATGAGTGCAGGGAAAGCGCTGAACTGCGCGGTTGATGCGCGGGAAGCGCTGTGTCCGGTGCTCGGACCTGTCTGTCATCCTTGTCCGGCAGCCGCTCCTCCACACTCTGGCCCACACGGCGCTGCGCAGGGCCGGGCTGCCCCAGATGTAGAGCGCGGGCGTGCTGAGCGCGTTGAAGCGCGCCATGATGGCGAAGGCGTTGGTGGCCTCGTTCCTGAAGCGCAGGCCGCCGCTGCTCAGGTACCTGACCATGATGTTGATGAAGGAGGGCCCCCACAGCAGGAGGAAGCAGATGACCACGAAGAAGATGATGCGCAGCGACTCCTTCTTGCTCTCCCGCTCGTGGCTTGGCGGCTCGCGCGCCAGCTGGTGCTTGGCTATGAAGTACAGCTTGACCGTCATGAGCACCTTGATGACCACGATGATCTGCAGCGTCATGATGCCGAAGGCGCTCATCTTGACGGCCTGCGCGACGGGCAGCAGGTTCTGGACGGCGAGGATCAGGTAGGTGTAGAACCAGCTGAAGGCGCAGCAGGCGATGACGAAGCCGCGCGTGATGAAGCGCGTGTAGAAGAACGGGTGGCACACGGCCAGGTAGCGGTCGAACTGCGCGAAGAGGAACGTCATGACGTTGACGCCCATGAAGGAGGGCAGGATGTAGTAGGTGCCGTTGCGCGACGGGTAGCCCTCCTGCACGTCGAACAGGCCCAGGTAGTAGACGGACAGGCCCGTCAGCGTGTCGCTCACGCTCGTGTTGAGCATGAAGATGAAGCGGTTCTGCGCGCGCAGCGACCTCGTGCTCAGGATGCCGAGTACCACGGAGCCCGCGAGCAGCGCCGAGCACGTGGCGAACACGATGTGGTAGAGGAAGATGAAGTAGTCGCCCGGGCTCGAGAAGTCGACCGAGAGCGGGACGGTGCTGGAGTTGAGAGGGAGCATGGTATGATCAGGGCTCTTGGCTGCGCGTGCAGGAGGGGTCTCGGCTTATATAGGCTGTGGGCGCGCACAGCTCGGGTCGATAGGTCAGCCCGAGAGAGGGCCTCAGGAGAGCGCAGTGAGCGGCCTGTGGATTCACTCACAGTAGACCGATTAGTCTTTAGAACTCAGTCATTGAAGCTGCTGCCTGTGTTCACACTCCAAGCGCCAGTGACGTCACTAGGGTCACCAGGGCCCCAGTGCAAAAAAATGAATGATCCCCTCATAGAAAGATTACACTAGCACGGTAAAATACGACTACACACTTTTAAAAGATGGTTCTTCAATGGTTCTTTAGTGAAGGTAATGGTCCTGTTCAGAACCATGAGTTCTACATAGAACCACTGAATGCTTAAAGGGTTCTTTGCATGGTGAAATCGACTGATGGAGAAAGTGTTGTATAAGGCATAGCATTAAAAAGGGTTCTGCTATTGGGAAAAGTAAAAGTAGCAGAACCCTTTTCTGGAGCTATATAGAACCATATACAACACATTCTCCATTAAAGCATGAAGTGGTTCTATGGTTCTGTATAGCAATATATGGTATATATGGTTCTGTGGTTCTGTTTTATTTACCATCCAAAACTCATATACTCATGGTTCTAAATAAAACCATTGCCCTTATTAAAGAACCATCTTTTTAAGTGTGTACCCTTATAAAGAGTTTATGAATGGTTGAAAATGAGTTTATTAATTATTATGAACTTGGTCATAAAAATATTAATCAGACGTTTTAACACAGGTATAAAAAAGGTAGCAGTGACCTGTTACTGCTACCTAGTGAGCCCACGTTCATCTATACTTGCCAGCTTCATCAGATGTTCATATTCATCAGATATAACAGCTCTTTGCTCTACTTTTTATTTATGTGTTATAACTGCTTAGTGGTGTTTCTGACCTAATTAATAACATTAGTAAACTAATTTAAAATCATTTATAAACCAGTAAAAGCCTTATTATAAAGTGATATCAACATGCTTTCAGTTTATAATAAATGACAATGTAACTGAGTTGTTTACTTGCTGTTGTAAACAAAAACATGCTCTCTGGGCATTCCAGTTACATCTAGCATAAATCTGAATGTTTACATTATTCTACCCATTAAAGATTTTAAAAGTATAAAATCTGAACAGAGCAGATTGTGAAGGATCCATTTGAAAGCAGTAACCGTGGATGAGATGCATGATGAAATCTATGTCAGGGCTGTATGTGTAATGTGGATCAAAGGAACTAGTGAGTTATGTTGTTACATTTTTCAAAATGTTTGCATAATTCAGTGGTTAAGATATAAAGTGATTCTAAGTGGTTTGATGTGATGCTGAATTGTGAGAAACTT
Source organism: Piaractus mesopotamicus (assembly GCA_023558415.1). Lineage (NCBI taxonomy): Eukaryota > Metazoa > Chordata > Actinopteri > Characiformes > Serrasalmidae > Piaractus > Piaractus mesopotamicus. Next base: position 10,603 of record JAILXH010094178.1, on the reverse strand, counting down.
TGAGGCTTAAGAGTTTTTTACAGTGGTGGTGACAAGAACTAGGGGTCGCAAGCACCAATATAGCCATTTTATTTGCCATACAAAACTTCCAGTAATTCTACACGTTTTCTGAGCTTTTACATGTAATGTTGATAATGGTAGATAGAATAGTGCTAAATCTGAAAAAAATCTTTTGGCACTATTTTTCTTAGAACACTCATCATGTGTCCATTCCCCATGGCTTTAAAGAAAATATGTTTTTGGCCAAAATCATATCTGAAAACTATGGTGAAACAATGTCTCAGGCATCAGGCAGTGTTTTTATAATAGTTTAAAGTAATATGTTCTGGGAAAACGATTGTAGAGGCATTAAACTCTTCAGACATCTGGTTCCTATCAGCACCACTGTAAACCGTTCTGACTCTGTAAATTTCTCTAAAACAGAGCATTTCACACCAAACCACTCCGACTGACTTTGTTTACAAATTAATCACTGAATTATGCAGAAGTTTTGAAAAACTGGTGGAATTCCCCTTTAAGAACTTGGATCTGTTTGCCCAACAAAGATTTTAAGCTTTGTCACTATGGGCCCTCCTGCCTCACTCTCTTTGCTTTGCCTCTGCAGTTTCATTATACCAACATAGTTTTTCGAGTGTCCCCAAGACAGATGCAGTTAAACATGTCATATTACCCTTAATGTGTGATTTGATTCTCATTCTGAATCTGTGTTTTCTCATGTGTCAGCTTGCTCTGCTGGGTTGCTCTTGGTATTCCAGGCCAATACTGGCCTGCTGAACTTCAAGTAGTTGCAATAGCTGGTAATACAAGATGTAACAGGTTTAATACAGAGTGAACTGTATAACCAAACGTACTTATTCCTACACCACTTAAAAAGAGGGTTTCTTCTAGCGTTTTTTAGTTAAAACCAATGGTTCTATACAGAAGCATGAACACTCAAAGCACCCTTTGCATGATTAAAGGGTTCTTTGCATTATGACAGGGCTCTTCAGATTGAATGTGTTGTAGATGGTTCTATATAAAACCTTTTTGAAGGGTTCTACATAGCACCAAAACGTGTTCTTCTACTGTAACAAGTTTGATATCGTAACAATAGAAGAACCGCTTTTGGTCCTATGCAGAGCCATCTACAGCACATTCTGTGTCTATCTGAAGAACCCTTTCATTATGCAAATTACTGTTTAGTCATGCAAAGGGTTCTTTGAGTGTTCTTGCTACTATATAGAACCATTCACTTTACTAAAGAACCCTTGAAGAACCTTCTTTTTCAAGAGTGAAACACTCTGCTTTAACTTCACTGGATTTGTGAAATAAACATCAGCTAGCTACAGTGGCTCTATGCAGCATACAGAGGAGTTAGGCCTACTTTTTGTAGTGAACCGGTGCTAAAGTCACCTACAAGCATTAATATAGCCCAGAGAATGACACTGCATGCTTAAATGGTTCTTTGCATGGTGACATTTTCTTAAGATTGATGGAGAATGTGTTGTATTTGGTTCTAGCACCAAAAAGGGTTCTGCTATTGTAATAATGTCAAGCTTGTGACGATAGAAGAACCCGTTTTGGTTCTATACAAAACCATATAAAACACATTCTCCATCAGTTTAAACAACCATTTAAGCATGCTAATGGTTCTGTATAGAACTCATGTTTCTAAATAGAGCCTTTCCCGTCACTAAAGAACCCTTGAAAGCCGTCTTATTTAAGTGCGTATACAATAGACTTTCCAAAAAGGACTTGATATAGAAACAAACGTTATTTGACTTGTAATAATTGTAGAACACTTTTTGGGGCTGTGTAGAACCATTTTTGACAAGAGTGTGGACTAAGATTGCCTAAGATAGAGAAGTGTGGCTTGTGTTTAGTCAGTTTCCTCATCAGAGACACTCATAAGAGCTCAGTTCTTCAACAGCTTACATTTTTCAACTGAAATATTTTATTTGGAGCAGATATGAGTACAGACTTGAGTGTGATAGGGAATGAGAAGTGAGGTTCGTGAGGCGCTTGGCTAAAAATACACAGCCAGGCCTGTGCCACAAAAACACCAGGGCTGTGTGTCCCCGGTGGGCCACAAAGATGTTTTGACAGTCAGACACGAGGGTCCCGGACAGTCTGGAGAGACCATCCCGCCTTTTTAAAGGTACCACCCAGCCCTCGTCTCACCGCACTGCCCCTCCTGACTGTGTGACCCACCCTGCGCTCATGGCTTCTCTCCGGTTCCCGCCAAACTGACTAACTCAACCCCCTTCAGGAGCATGGGCCTCGCGCCCGTGCTGCCCCTCACGAGCCTCGAGAACGTGCTTTTCTTCCTCTTCAGCGTCCTGCTGGCCACGGCCATCGTCTTCCTCAACGCGTCCGTGTTCGCCTCCATCCTGCTGAGCCGCTCGCTGCGCGCGGAGAACCGCTGCATGTACATGCTGAGCACGTGCCTGAGCGACGTGTGCTCCGGCGTGTCCTACTACTACTGCGGCGTGCTGGACGTGCGCGACAGCTACGACTCGCCCACGCGCACCTTCTACATCGCGCCCACCTTCCTGGGCCTGTCCTACATGGCCATCCTGGCGGCGCAGGCTGACCGCTACCACGCGGTGGCCGCGCCCTTCACCTACGCGCAGCGCATGACCCGCGGGCGCACGCTGGCCGTCATCGCCGCCTATTGGGTCTACGCTTTCGTCATCGTGGCCGTCAACAACCTGGTGACGGTGGGCATCGCCAAGTCAGTCACGAGCATCGGCACGTTCGTCAGC
>JAILXH010094126.1:2192-12567 GCA_023558415.1 Piaractus mesopotamicus | reverse complement strand
TTTTTTTTTTTTTTTAACGTTTTGATATGACAGCGACAATATGTATACTTTGCTGCACCTATAGGACATTCTGCTTTACAATGAAACGTCTGTGCTCCTCAGGTTTTGCTAAAATATGGAGAAAAGGGGTTCTGCGGGGGTGCAATTATTAAGCCTACGTGGATAATCACAGCTTCTCACTGTTTGGAGAAACTCTTGGTCAAGTTTCTAAAGATTGTGGCAGGTATAAGTTCTATTACTAAGTTTTCTGCAGGTTCGCACATTGTGACAGCTGTGTGTCTCTGTAGCTGGTGTGTGCATGATGGCCTTCTTTATGTGACTCAGGTGAGCATGACATTGACGTGAACGAAGGTTCAGAGCAGACAATAGAAGTGGAGGAGATAATCATGCATCCTAACTACATCTCAGCAACAGCAGACAGCGACATCGGCCTTCTGCGTCTTCGCCGCCCCATTGTCTACAGCACGTATGCCGTACCCGTATGCCTTCCTCGCAAAGTGTTTGCAGAACGAGAACTCTGGGCCGTCCATCTGCACACTGTAAGCGGGTGGGGACGGCGCAGTGAGGGTGGGCCTACCTCACGGGTGCTCCGAAAACTTGAGGTGCCACGTATCCGCACGCAATACTGTGTGGATCAGAGTAACGTCTCGCTAACCGCTAACATGTTCTGTGCTGGTTACATTGAGGGTAATCAAGACTCCTGTAAGGGGGACAGTGGTGGACCTCTAGTGACCCATTACAGGAACACCACATTTCTGCTGGGTATTGTGAGTTGGGGGAAAGGATGCGCCCGTCCTGGACATTACGGCATATACACACGTGTGTCCAATTACCTGGAGTGGATCCACAAGCACACGTCAGCAGCAGGTGTCAGTTCAACAAAGACAACATAGGCAAAGTCTGTGAAACAGGCAAAGTTTAGTCAGATGGTCACACAGACGATAATGTTCCAACTTATACTAAGATAGCAGCATTTTAACTTTTGTTGGTTTCTATTTATATTTCAAAATATTAAAACAATCTCTACAGCATGTGTCAGCTATGTAATTCAGTGTTCCTTCCCTATGAAATAAAATTATAATCTTAAATAAAGATTTATCTGACTTAAAGTACATCTTTCTTATTTTTGTGAATGATTTTGATACAACACATTCTGTGTTAAAAGCAACCCAAAATGTGTCCATAACTGAATACAGAAATATTTCACTGTGTGTCTAGTTAGAGACAGAATGTATTGTTTTTTAACACATATGTTTTGAGAGCATATGTTGGTGGTGTGGTGTTAGTGGGGTAGGCTTTTCAGATTTCAGGATCAGCACTTACTTCCTTTCTTTAAATTTTCTTTTCTTTCTTTTAGAATAAAAATGTATGGAGCCCCTAAAGTGACATGGTGATTATTTTTTTAATAAGGCATGCTCTTAAATTATTATAATGAAGCCACAAATTACTATGTTGAGGCCTGGATTTATGTTTCTAATAACTCATGGCCCCAGTATAATCATTTGTAGCCATGCCTGATTCAAAAATAATCACCATGTCATTTAGTTGCACAGCAACACAGTCTGCTCAGGCTTTTGTATTAGAGGAACAATGTCCAGAACACAATCTACTTTGTCCAAACTCCCCGACTACTTTGCCCTGCGGATCGAAGGCTGAGAGTACTGACCACCAGAGTCGTGTGAAGCCCCAAAGCTAACGAACGGCTAACGGCTCCAGCATGAAGACCCAAACGCTTCTGGTGTTATTGGCGTGTTTTTGTCACGGAGTATCCAAGGCAGGTACGTACACATGGTGTAAAACGCTCTAAACTGTCTCGGGGTCAGTTCCTCGGTGTTTTGTGTTTTTTTTCTGGCCGTTTTTACCTCCACCCTCCTCTCTCCTGCAGTGTTCCTCAGGAGGGCCGATGCTAACGCGGTGCTGCAGCGCGGTAAGCGCGCGAACTCGGGCTTCCTGGAGGAGGCCAAGGCGGGAAACCTGGAGCGCGAGTGTCTGGAGGAGATCTGCGACTACGAGGAGGCGCGAGAAGTGTTTGAAAACGACGAGAAAACGGTGGGCTAACACCAGAGTGGGCTTATACTGACCAGACTTCGGCTTAAACACAACTTCAGAACAACCAAACTGCAGATTTGTGCGAAAATAGACTATAAAGAGCACGTCTGACAAGGCAGGGAGATATTAAAGGGAAATTCCATCGAGTTTTCAAAAATGTCTGCATAATTCAGTGGTTGAGATGTAAACAAAGTCAAACTTAGAAACAGAGTCAGAAACTTAAAGAGACTTAGAGATTTGTAGAACCATTTTATTGACCATCCAAAAACACCAGTGAACCTACACATATCTTATGGGTATTTATATGTTATGTTGATGATAAACAGGTAGAAATCTGTAAAAAGAGATTTCTTTGGAGACTATTTTGCCTCAGAACACCCTTAATGTACCCCTCCACCATGAATAGATTAGTTCATGTAATAACTTTCGGTGATGTAGCTTTTAGAGGTAATAAACACTTCAGACGTCTGGTTCCTATCAGCACCACTCTGAACAATTCTGACTCTGTAATACAGTTTCTCAAGAAAGAGCATTTCACACCAAACCACTCTGAATGACTTTGTTCACATCTCAACTATTTAACTATAAAGACATTTAGAAAAATAGGTGGAGTTACTCTGTAACGTTGTAGGGTGTGCGTCTAAACGAAGATGCATGTTTGTGTGAATGTAGACCAGGAGAGTGAGTTACGTAAATGTTATGTAACATTATGGGAGTCTAAAAAAAGTGAAATACTGAGTCTGACAAGCAGATATTGCCATTTGTGTCTGTAGAACCCAAAAATGTAATAATTTCGCAATACTGTAAAATAACACCCAGAAATGTAGTAATATGTAGGATTTATCTTAATCAAAAATCAGTGTAAAAAGTATCCAAATAATGTAATATAGTGTCACAAGTAATAATGTAAAAATATTTTTGTAATACCTCATCACATTATTGAGAATTTATTACATTTTCAGGTTGACTATATTTAAAACCTTATTACATTTTTTGGGGTTTATTACATTTTTGATCAGGTTTAGGTGCAAAATTGTGTTACTTTATTGCACTTTAGTTGTGTCCCACAACATTCACTCAGCCCTGCTGTCTGAACAGTCACCTCAGTGAAATATCTGGAATGTTCCACAAGTCACATGGTCAACAGGAATTTGTACCATCTGAATTTTCTGAAGATCAGGGGAAGAAAAGTTGATTTTCTATTACGTTTTTCTTTATTTTCAATGATAGTGTGATATTGACTGACAAGGTAACTTTGAGAATTCATACTTGCTACCTAAATTTATTGATTAAAAAAAAATTATTGATTTAAAAAACATACGTTAAAATTAAATCAACAGAATGTCCTTAGTATCCTCAGACCATTAGCATGGATGGTAGTTAACCATATTTTGGGTATTTGCTCATTGTGAGCAGCGAAAGTTTGTGAAAAATGAAATTGTTCTAAAGATTGCTTAACAGATATTTGAATGGTTATATGTGTTTTGTTATATTCAATATTTTAAAATGATTTTTAAAAAATCTCTTTAATTTTTAAGTTACAAAAGTTGAATGGCACTCTGCTCATGGAATCACTCTGTTAATGTTGTTAATATCTGATTTATGTGAATGATACCATATAAACCAAAGGCAAGAGAATTAGACCTTAGGTGCTGAGTGAAGTGTGACTCCTGCTTATTTTGTTTTCTCACAGAATGAGTTTTGGCTGACGTACGATGGTGAGTTAGGAAAACAAATGACTAATGATTGTTCCAATGTTGGTTATTATTACATTTTAAGAGTTAAATTAAAATTTTTATATTTCAAATGGAGTTTCAGCTAACTGGTTGTTCAATAGATAAACATTCTTCACATAAAATAAGCCACTGCTATTTAAGGGCATGTGTTAGTACTATACTGCATTTTACAGTTAAATGTGTATTAATACAAAAATTATAAAACTTCCGTATACTTGTTTTATGCTGTTTATGATTGTATTTCAACTCCAGCTCGGGAGCCCTGCTTCACCAACCCATGTAAAAACAATGGGACGTGCATATATTTGGCAGACTCCTACATGTGCCAGTGCCTAGAGGGTTTTGAGGGCAAATATTGCCAAGAAGGTACAGTGCACAAATCAAACATTCAGAGTTTTTTTTTATTTTTATTTTTTTATTTTTTTATTTTTTGTCATTCTGGGCTCAAATTCATTCTTTTTCCGCATTCTGGTTTCACACATCTCTCTGCTTTAGATTTTGCTTTTCACAATTAAAAAATGAAAACATAACCCATCCTAAAAGCATTTCTACTATAAAAACACAAGTCTCTTTTTTAGATTTTGTGGATACGCTGAAGTGCCTGTATCTCAATGGAGGCTGTGAGCAGTTCTGCGATGGTTCAGGACCCAGGCACAAGTGTGCATGTGCCTCAGGTTATGCTCTCGGAGAGGACAGAAGGTCATGCGTAGCTCAAGGTGTGAAAATTTCTCTAGAAATTCAGGATCAAAATAAATAGCTGAACAGAAGATAACTTATATTCTTTAGAGAGGAACTAAATCTGTGAGCGTACGCTGATGTCATATGATCTGTTGTGTTTGAATTATTGGCTTCTAATGATTGTGCAGTTATCCTCTGTAGTTCAGTATCCATGCGGGAAGGCACCTCTTCAGATGAATCAGACTGTTCTACCACGAACTGTCAGTGGACACGAATGCCCTAAAGGCCACTGCCCCTGGCAGGTAACCTATACGTGAGGCAGAACACATTCACTTTTTCAGCTGGTTTGAACTGTGCTCAGTAGCGTACTTAATGCTTCCAAAGACTATTACTTAAACCATTTTTTTACATAAATTAAAGCTCTATCTCAAATGTTAATGCTAATAACTAATATTAGTGAAAAATAAAGATAAATAATCATATAATAAATATAATGCTAATGTGGATCTGTTTCCATGTTTACAGTACATTCAACATAAAAACATTCATTTTAAAGAAAATTCAATCATGTATCTGTGTCCTTGAATTTTGCTGTCCCATCACACCAACTTTATTTAGCCATAAAATAAATGTTAGATAATGTACATCAACTGAGATGATGATCATTGAAGTCTTCAGAAGAGTCAGTCAGTTAGATCATTTCGCCTCATTCACCAATCGTTCTTAAAAAGAAATTTTTTACGCAGTTTTCCCAAAGATTCTGACATTTATGAATGTTTTTTTACTTGGAGTTTGTTCTTAGGTAAGAACAGAATCTACACACTCAAGAGCACAAAAGTCCGAACAGTTCTACGGTTTTATAACACGTGATGTATCTGATGTAGACTTTTTCGTAGGACCTTTCTCAAGAACAAATTTAAGAAAAAACTTAGGAAGATATTGGTGAATGAGGCTCATGGATATTGCAGTTGCCCATCTGCTCACACTGTGTTCATACAGGTCCTGTTGGATTATCATGGAGAAAGTCTCTGTGGTGGGGTTTTAATAGATGCCAGCTGGGTCATCACGGCTGCTCACTGTGTGGATAAAAGAGATACAAACTACCTGAAAGTTATAGCAGGTACTTCATACATGTTCATCATAGTAGTGGACAGTATAGAGAGAAATTTACATCACAACATAATTACAGTTTCTGACAGTTACGGTACAAAATCAAACCACTTGATTAAGTACGCCCACCTTGTTTCTACACTCATTCTCCATTTTATCAGCTCCACTTACCATATAGTAACTTTGTAGTTCTACAATTACAGACTGTAGTCCATCTGTTTTTCTGCATACTTTGTTAGCCCCCTTTTACCCTGTTCTTCAATGGTCAGGACCAACACAGAGCAGGTATTATTTGGGTGGTGCATCTTTCTCAGCACTGCAGTAACACTGATGTGGTGGTGGTGTGTTGGTGTGTGTTGTGCTGGTATGAGTGGATCAGACACAGCAGTGATGCTGGAGTTTTTAAACACTGTGTCCACTCACTGTCCACTCTATTAGATACTCCTACTTTGTTGGTCCATCTTGTAGATGTGACATCAGAGACAGTAGCTCATCTGTTGCTGCAGTTTGGGCCTAACAAAGTATGCAGAGAAACAGATGGACTACAGTCTGTAATTGTAATTGTAATGTAATCTACAGAGTGCTCCTGTGTGGTAAGTGGAGCTGATAAAATGGACAAAGTATATAGATAAAGGTAGCTGTCAATCAAATAACACTCCACTTCATTAAATGTGTACGTGTGGGTCCCTTCATATGAACCATCATGCGAAAAAATCTGATATAAGCAAAACATAGGAACTACGCAATAAGACTTAAAATGGGAACATAGCCATAATCTCTTTCTACTGTACCTTCTGTGTTTTACCAGGCGACCATAATATTGACATAATGGACGACACAGAGCAAGCTTTTCCTGTAACCCACGTGATCGTCCATGAGAGCTACAACCCAGTGTCAATGGACAGTGACTTGGCTCTTCTGCGTCTACATAAGCCAGCTGCGTTGTCAGCTCACACTGTCCCCATATGCTTGCCAACACTCCAGTTCGCTCACATGGAGCTAGCCGCTGTCCGCTTTCATAGTGTCAGTGGATGGGGCCGGCACACTGAAGGTGGCAACACCCCTAGTTCTCAGCGTCCTAAAGGGCCAAAATCCCCCATACTACGCAAGCTAGCTGTCCCGCTTTTGCCTAAGCCTCTATGCTCCCTGAAGAGTGGGGTTAATATTACTGATAACATGCTCTGTGCTGGATATTTTGAGGGTAGGCAGGAGTCTTGTCGAGGAGATGACGGCAGCCCCCTGGTCACTCAGTATGGGGACACCACCTTCCTGACAGGGATAGTGTCCTGGGGTAAAGGCTGTGCCCATCCAGGGTTTTACAGGATATATACCAAAGTTTCCAACTTTCTGGATTGGATTCAGCAGACCATGGCCATGCCAATCACCCAGCTGGACACACTTAGCAAAACTGCAAATGTCTCAGTCTCAGCAGCACCTCCTCTTGAGCAGTTCATAAAGAACTGATTGTAGATCAGTGACAACAAATGCTCCACGAAAGCATCCTTGTAGTCATTATTTCTGATAGTTATGGACAAATTCAGCATGAAGCTTATGCAGCCCACTTTACCTGATGTGCCACTCTTGCTTAACTCACACTAGCTATTGAGTTGCTGTTCTTTTCTGAAATAAAGATGTTAAATCAGACATCATGATTGCAGTATTCTTTTGTGTTCTGTCATTGAGATCTAAAGTTCGCTTTCTGATTTAATCGTAACAATTATAATGGTCATAAAATGAGGTTCAGTGCATTTTGTCTTATTCCCAGATTTTGGGCATGTCGCTGAGAGATATTTGTGTTTGAACATTCAGTCTCTTGCTGGTAGGATGAGGACAGTGGCCACACAGCTTAAATATTAGCTCACAGTCCCAAGAGCAGTCTGGGTTTGCTCCTTCTCAGCAAGCTGATATGATTGGTTCAGATAAGCAGTTTGAAACTGGGGAGGTTCTTGTTTTCAAAGTTGTATTTTGCCTGTTGTGGTTTCAGAGAACCTGAAATAACAGCTATATGTTTAATAGCACTCACAATTTCTACGTCACTGAAAAAAAATATATCATGGCAAGTGAAAAACATCTTAAATGTAGGTAATATGTTTAATATTTGTCATATGATTGTCAAAATATTTCGATTTTTCAATGTACACATTTCATCTGATTAAGTAAAATTGGGGAAAGTATCAGAAAAGTAATATATTTTCACTTTATATACACTTAAGTAAAATTTGATAAAGAGAAATTTTAGATACATTGCTTACATTTAAGATGCTTTCAATTTCCAGTGTATTTTTTTTGCAGTGTACTGCCACTGTCCTTTCGCTCTCTCTCTCTCTTTCTTCCCCCCTCCCATTTATCACACAGGTCATTGATCTCATGTGCCTGTGTTCCAGATTTCACTCCTCTTTTACACAGACGTACCTTGCGATAAAAACTTGCCATGTTTTGGGTATTGAAGATATTCTTTTGTCTAGTTCTTGTACACTGTGTCACGTCTGAGGGTAAGTACCCTACTAATTTGATGGGTTGTGGTTTGAGTTTGTAAGTTGACCTCATTATTGTTGCCTACACCTATCATGCAGTTTGTGAATATCCAACTCTGGTTTGTGTTTAATCACTGGAAGCTAGCAAGGTAGTGTTGTGCTGATGGTGTGTAATATGACAATACATGCTGAGTTATTAGTATGCTGTAATACCAGACATGCAAATATCTACAATTAATTTACTACTCCAGTGTAGTGGTTATGTTATACTGTGCAATGGTTTAATACCAAAGAAATAGTTTAGTTTTCTGTCTTTTTGCTATAGTCTAGTGCAGTGGTTACCAGCCCACTTCTTAAAGATCTACTGCAGAGTTTAGATCCAACCTTTATCTAACACTGATGCATCTTATCCAGCCAATCTAGAACATCTGAAAAACATTAACTGGACAAATTGTGGCAGATTGTGGTTGGTCTCTACAGGAAGGTAGATCTCCAGGACCAGGGTTGGTGACCACTGGTCTAGTGGTAATAATGAAACCACCAGATGGTGTTAATGATGATAAGCTGTGGTGTGACTGTCTCTCTAGTATTCCTCCAGAACAAGGATGCCAACCAGGTCTTCACGCGGCACAGGCGGGCCAACAGCATGTTTGAGGAGTTTAAAAAGGGTGACATGGAGCGAGAGTGTGTAGAGGAAAGGTGCAACTATGAGGAGGCCCGAGAGATCTTTGAGGACAAGGAAAAGACGGCATGTTAACACTCATCTTTCTCCATTTCTTTCCATGATGCCGAGTTTTTTTTAACCCTTAAAAGGTTTTGCCGGTGATAACAAAAGTAAAGTATAACTCTATTAATTATTTCTCATTTGTAGCTCATGGAAACCAACAAAAAAATTGTATTCCAAATTTACAATCAATAAAACATTTGTGTTTATACACAGAAAGTGCAGACTTGAGCCTGCCAAAGCATAATGTCAGTTGAATGTAAATATACATATATCATTGCTTATTATAGTCACTGTGATATCAAATTGCATTGCATTTATAAGTAACAACAGTTGAATTCTAAGGGTTAACCATTCTATTGTTCCAATCTTCCCACTGCTTTTTACTGCTTCTTTCTTCCCCTAGGATGAGTTCTGGAATGTATATTTTGGTAAGTGAAAGTGAAAAAGCCAACACAGTAGCCACATTTCAAGATTTCATCAGACCCAGAGGCCAGGAATTCCAAACGGTCATTTCAAGCCTCTTTTTTGTCTCCAATGTCATCACAGATGGAGATGCGTGCCAGTCCTATCCGTGTTTCAACGATGGTGTCTGCAAAGATGGAATAGGAAAATATGTCTGCTTCTGCCCTGAACTGTTTCAGGGTTACAACTGTGAGATTGGTAAGTGACCATAGCATCACTGATAGCTCCTGATAACCTCTACATGCAACAGTATTAGTTTTCTAATTTTTAATTTCTCGATTCAGTTATACCACAACTGTGTGAGGTCAAGAATGGAGGCTGCGAGCACTTCTGCAGTGTGGTTCGCAATAGTGCCGTGTGCTCATGTGCCAAAGGCTATAAACTGGCTGCGGATAGGAAGTCCTGCGTATCTGATGGTAAGAGAATGACAGATTGGCTAAACAAAAGTTTACATCCATTCCTTATTAGGAGCCTTAATCTTTACTGAAGGCAAGCTTCATTGGAAACTTCAAGCTTCAAGTCATTGGAGATCTAATCCTGCAGAATTTAGTCACAACCCTAATGTTGCACGCTTGTTGCCATTCATTGAGTTCTTCAGAGGCTTTAATATATTGACGCCATAATAGGTTAGGGCTGGAATTAAAATTCTTCAGAATGGTGCATCGTCAGCCTATCTTCAACCACCATGCCTGGTTGATGCTCATTTTACCTCATTTTCATCACAGATCCCTTCAGATGTGGTCAGCTGCATTCAAAGAAGACCCGAAGTATTCTTAGACATGATGTAGTGGAAAACGGTACTGGTACAGACAATATCACTGGCCATACCAATGAGAGTACCAAAAATGTAACCAAGACCATCACAAAAAAGAAAGTCTCAAATTCCACTAAAACAGTCTCTGATCCGGACACTTGGTTTGGGTTGGATGATGAGGAACTGATTAATCCTGTAGAAGAGGAACCAGTGCTTCCAGAGGTTGCAGGAGACACAAGAATTGTTAATGGGGAAGATTGTCTACCTGGAGACTGCCCATGGCAGGTATACACATAATCCAAAAGCATTTATGAGAGATTTTTGACTGAGTGTTACTGCCAATGGAATTTTTCCATCATTAGTTATGTCTATAACTGTATAACTT
>JAILXH010094119.1:4852-17622 GCA_023558415.1 Piaractus mesopotamicus | reverse complement strand
CATCTCATGTCGAAGCCTCCTTCATATGCGGCCGTGAATTGCCATGGAAAAGAAGGACCCAACGGGTGGATCCTTTTCCAGCCAACATATCCCGAGGTTCACGGCCTGCCGGCGAGGATTCAAGAACATGGCGGCATCAGCAGAAGAGCGAACTGAGGAGTTCACTTTTAAATGTAAGTGGGTTTATACTGAGTTGAATAGCTAACGAAACAAATGTTAAAAAAAAACAATGTGGTCTGAAGCAAAACTTACACTAACCTTTCATTCTGAAACATTTTGCCACGTCCTTCAAAGGATGCAGCCCCTGAATTGGGACACAGCTACTATTTGCTTGATACATGAAATACAGCAAAACACAACAATCAAAAAGGTAAGCATGCCAGCACGCTGACGTCATCTGTAGCCTCAGCTTTTGAAATGATGAAAAAAAATCACAAACGGAGCCAAAGCGCAAAGTTAAACATTAGTGGATTTCATTGCAATCGTTCGCTTTTGTCGAGGAGGCTGGATTTCGTGGCACATACTGTAATCCTTTCAGTACGTTTATTTTATGTGAACTGTTTTTATTAATTACCAGCTTAGTTGTCCTATTAAAAGCAGATTTAATCAATAATAAAAGTGTATTTTCTATTTATTAACTTAAATAAAAATGCACATATAAACATAAATACAAAATAAAGTTTTAAGTTTTCAGCCAGGAATATTCATTTCAGTGCAACACTACTACAGTGTCTGTCGTGTGGATGACGTCACTAACACATACCCCAGAAAGTGATTTTTAATCCGTGATCCAAATTTTCCTTGTGGTGAAATAAATGAAGAATCAAAATGTTTTGAACACAACCAGCAGATGCCGTAGGTCTGTACTTTCCTTCCACATGGCTGTGGCATCGCTGGGGATCAAACTTGAGATCTCCTGATGACAAGGCCAACGCTTAGATGGTTGAGGCACTCAGGAGCCAGTTACAAATGAGAGTTAAAAAAATCACGTTATCACAGGCTGAGCTGATTCCTCAAGGTGAAGGTGAATCAGAGAGGCATTACACTTAACTGCTGATGCGAGGAGTCAAATGTTTTGAAATCTCTCCTTTAGCCCATCACCCTGCAAAACCTTGTAACAACAGGAATCCTGCTGATAAACCCCAAATGTCCCTTTTTATAGACGGAAAAGGTTCAGCAAAGAAAGCCCATGAGGAAGCGTTTAGAGAAAAACCTCAACCACCGAGCTGCACCCATTTCCAACCTATAACAGCAGATTTATTTGCTGAGCAATGGAGCAAGTGAACATAAGCCAAGCACAATCTATGCAAAACTAAGGAGAAGAACAGGCCTACATGTGCTCTCAGTGCATTAAAAAGACCACCTCTCACTTCAGTGTCACCAAAACCAAGCTGAGGGGATGAAAAAAGTCAATGGAGCTGGACACAGAAGGCCAACTGACCTCTCGATCAGTGCACTAAAATCAATCTCTGTAACAGGAACAGCTGAGAGAACGCACAACACATTACAACACGGGCAAGTGGTGCAGTGGGGCGGACGTGCCAAAGAGAGACAGACTCCAACCAGCACTGTTTAAAAAGAGGGCAGAGCACTGTGTGTGTTAGGAAAGGAGCAGTGTGAAAATTTCCTCTCATGATATCAGCGACCAATTTTTAGAGTTCTGTAATGATAATAATAATAATAATAATAATAAATTTGAATTTTTCAAATACACTGAAAATGTTTAAAAAGCACTAACATGCATTGAAATCACTTCACTACAGATACTATGCTTTTATATCATAGACTGACCCTGTAGTAGGGCTGAGCGATATAGGAAAAAAAAAAAATCATATTTCCCATATATATATCACATTATTATGATAATCACAGTAACAGATAATATATAAGTTAGAATGAATAAAGTTCATAAGTCCATTCTTCATAAGTGATGCAACTCTATAATAATAATATAATAATAATAATATAATAATAATAATTTTTTTTTATTTATATAGCCCTTTTCATGCTGGTGGCAGCTAAAAGTGCTTTACAGACAGGTGATAAAAAACAATTATATGAGAAATTTTAAGTATTAATTTAGAATCATAAGAAAATGACAGATCAAATTAAAAGATAAAAACCATGAGTAGAGTTTTAATTAAATGCTGAGTTAAAGAGATACATTTTTAGATGCTTCTTAAAAGTGAGAACACTCTGTGATGTAAGTGGAGATTTAAGGTCATTTAGACCCTTAAAAACTAGTAGCAGAACTTTAAAATCTATCCTGAATGATACAGGTAGCTGATGCGTTTTGTACGAGTTATAAAGGATGTATTGTTTTCTTAGGAGGTCCAGTAAGAAGATCATTACAGTGATCAACTCTGCTTGTAACAAATGCACGAACAAGTTTCTCTGCGTCGCTCTGAGACGGAAATGGCCGAACTTTAGCGACATTTCTCAGATTACAGGAAGCTACTTTAGTGGCTGCGTTTACATGCAGGATAAAACAGAGCTCAGAGTCTAAGATCACACCTAGGTTTCGTACTTCAGGTTTGATATATGAAGCTAAAGAACCAAATTTCTCAAAGAAATTTTTCAGAGTTTCTGAAACATATACTAAAACAATGTCTCACAAATCTGACATACAGTAGTTTGTTTTTAACTGGACTGTTTTGTTCCATTTTCTTTGAGTGAAAATTACACCTAAGGTAACCTTACACAACATTAGACAGATGTCAAGCTTCCACAAACAGAAACTTATTATTTTAAGGATTTTGGGACTTTAAACTTTTCTTTCAAAACAATCTAGACAACCTAGAAAATGACATACAGTTAACTGTCTGGGGCACCATGAGTAACGTGCACAAAGCAGAATACATAAACTAAAAAACAAACTGCTTTGCAACAGTGACACTGCTATTTTAGCTCTATTGTTCGATGCATAATGAGTCATAACATTCCTGGTCAAATTGCATGTTTTGTTCATTTTGAACATAAGTTGACACGTCTGCCACAGAGATCAAACTTAAATGTGGCATTTTTGCAAATTTTAGTGCATAACTCTGCTGAGTTTAACATACAGGATAAAATAAAATTTAAAATATAAGATGCGCCATAACTTTTGCACAGACCACAGTTTTATTTCCCCCAATATGATAAATTCAGCAAATAACCAGTATTTGTGCATTAAAATGTGTTCTCTGTAGAAGATGTGTTAACTTATTTTCACTTAGAAATTCAACAAACATGCCCAAACTTTAGCATATGACTGTATCAAAAAATATAATGCTCATTATCTAGCAAATGTATCGCTAAAATTAGAGCTAATAGCAATATCATGGTAAGTCAGTATCAAGGTATACAGGTACAGACAATACAGATGATATATTACCCAGACGATATATATATACATAATTTGAAAATGCCGGTTGTTCTTTACTTTGTGTGTAAATTTCATGATAATATATGTGTATATATGTGTGTGTATATTATATATATATATATATGTGTGTATGTATATATGTATGTATATATACACACACACACACATACACACATACACACACTGCTGTTTACAGCTAAGATTATAACTCTTTCAACATTTCACAAAGTATGATTTCTAGCCAGATCACTTAAGCCCAAAGTTAAA
This sequence comes from Piaractus mesopotamicus, assembly GCA_023558415.1. Lineage (NCBI taxonomy): Eukaryota > Metazoa > Chordata > Actinopteri > Characiformes > Serrasalmidae > Piaractus > Piaractus mesopotamicus. The sequence goes on along the minus strand of JAILXH010094119.1, from coordinate 13,991 downwards.
GACTGTTCAACAGAAATGTCCCTCAGTTCTTTTCCAGTTCTTATATTTCATGTTCTTTTATTTTTCCAGTAAGTTAAACTCAGCACATAAACATAAATTGAGCAGAAAAATGCCAGGAGTTTTAGAGGTTACTCCTGCAGAGGATGCGTTAATGTATTTTTTCTTAGAAAACTGACGTAACGTGTCATTTAACCGGCTTGGTTTCAAAAATACGACTGTGTAATGCTCACTGTCTATCAAAATACATCACAAAAATAACAGTGTACTACTTCCAGAGTAGTTTGTTTTTAGTTTCATTCTATTGTGTGCACATTACTCATGGTATCCAAGACCTGACAGTTACCTTTAATGTATGTCATTTGCTGGGTGCTCCAGACTGTTTTGAAAATCCTTCAATCCTTAAAATAGTAAGTTCCTTTGTGTTCCTTGTGTCTAAATTATGTTTACAATATTGTGTAAGGTTTCCCCAAGTATGGCATATACAGTAGCAGTGCTTATCACTGGGCTTTATACTGTATTAGATCTCTGAAACCAGCAACTGCCCATCCCTAGTGTGTATTAATATAAAAATAGGCTTAGCAATATTTAGGAGAATGTTTTTAATGGCCATTTACAGCCAAGCACTGCAGTCACTCCAGTACACTAGACTGCAATGACGTCGGGCCAAAACATCAAGCGGACTAAACTGGGTCCAACTTTCGCCGCAGGCTGTTCACAGTTTAAGTGACATAACCATTCGCGTTTAGTTATATAACTGGAAATTACTGATTTTATTGCGTCTTTGAAGTTCATAAGTTCATCTCCCATAACACGTCAATATCTAATACCTACAGTGTGCTGGCTGTGGTTTGATTTGTGTGTATATTCTGCCTTAAAGCAAAGCTGGAATACTTTATTTATTTACTTACTTACTTACTTACTTACAAACAGCCGTTTCTTATCTATAACAATTTTTTACTCCCCAAACAGTCATTCAGCGTGCTATCAGCAGGGGACAGACATAGCTTTGGCCTCAAGGTCATAACTCTCACCCACCCCCACCAAGGAGGAGGGAGGTGGGACGTCCCAAGGAGACAATAATAACTCCCAACATGTGAACTCATTTACCCCTTTGTTGCTATTGTTCACAAATCAAGCATAACGTGCTCACACTCTTCAAAACAAAGGTGCCCGTAAGTTTTTTTTTTTTTTCATAGAAGAACCACTTCTGGCTCCCCAAAGAACATTCCAGGGGGCAGTTCTTTAAAGAACCACGCTGTAAATGAGATGTTTGAGGGTGAGGAATCTGTTTAACGTGAAGAACCTCCACACAATTAGTTAGAGGTTTGTCCTAGAACCGCAAGTCCAAGCCAAGAGCCTTTATTTTTAAGAGCGTAGTGTAAGCCCAAGGCTGATTAAAACCGAACCTTAATGGATTTGTCCAAATTAGGGCTTCCTAAAGGACAGAAAATAAATGGCTTCATCTTTTGCTGAACGGTGTCAGCTGAGAGCACAGGCTAAGTTAAGACTGGTGCAGAGCTTTAGACAGTGCTGAGAAACATTAAGGCCCGGGCCAGAGAGCTGTGAACTGCGCTGAATTGAAAAGAAAATAAGCAGCATAGCTTCAGTAAAGGGACAAGCAGCCCATTTGAGGCCTATTAGAGACACGCCCTAACATTCGAGCAGTCAGAGCAAGGACACGGTCTGTGAACAGCATGCCTTCACTTGCTCATCTGTCTGTCTAACCTGCATTCGACCAGACGCAGGTGATTTATCACTAAACGCCAGTTTGAGCAGGTCAGAAATGCTGAGTAAAACATTCTGAGTACAGTGACAGACAGCTGCTGAATAATTAAACCATAATGATAAAAGTTTAAGCAGCATAAACTATTAAACTACTAATTATTCATTAGTAGGGGTGCACCGATCATGCCTTTTTGAGGCTGATTTACATTGGTGGAGAGCCAATTTTTTATTGATTATTTTCTTCTCAGTTTAGTTGTGGCTAAACGTTACCAAGCTGGGAGGCTACTAGAAGCGCCACTGCATCTTTTTGAACAGCCACTAATGCAATGTCATTGGACAGTTCAAAACCAGGGGCTGAGATTGCCAATTGCACTCCTGGCCACAACATTTCCCATTGTGGGCATTACATATGCATAGCCTGAGGCCTAAATGACCACTCATACTGGAGATTTTTTTTGCATGTTTCTCCCTTTTTAAAAAACCTATTTGGTTGGTCACAGAACTAAATGCATTTATCGGAATTTGTTAACCGCAACAGCTAACGTGATAGCGTGATGACCGTGTTCTGCCTGGTATCATAGATCCTGTTCCATTGACTAAAGTTTGTTAATATCACTCTTTGAAATATGGTCTTAAAGTTGAGGCAACAATTTTCTAAGTGAAAAGTTAACACAGTTTTACAGGCAACAAACTTAAATATGGTATTTTCTGCAAATTTTACTGCACAATTTCTATTTATTTGCTGATTTTCAAATATTGGGGAACAATATAAAATACAAAAAAAATATAAAATATATAAAATGTGCTGTAACTTTTGCACAGCCTGCATTTTATGTTTTATTTTTTCCCCCGACGTTAAAGAATTTATTAAACTGTGCAGAGGAAGTGTGTTTTCTGAGGATGTGTAACTTATTCTCACTTAGAAAATCAACAAAACTAGTCATTTGACCAGGGGTGTTCAAACTTTTGCATATGACTGTATGCTCTCTCGGACTCCTGGCCACAGACATAACTGGGAATCGAACTCGCGATGACAGGGCCAACGCGTGGACACTTTCTGCTACTCGTAAGTCTGATAACTTTACTGCCAAATTTTTATTAGCCAAAGTTTTTCTTTCTTTTCTTTTTAAAGCAACAGACAATAACTGTAGAGCTGAATGATTAATAATTTTTATATTGAAATCTCAATTTGACAGAGTACAATTTTCAAACTGCAAGAGTAATTTTCATTATATCCTACATTATTCAATGTTGTCGTAAGTTTTGTGGGAAAATTTAACCTAATAACGCAGAGCTTGTGAACTGGCAGTCTGGAATACTACATTTGAAAAGCCTCAAGTACAAAAAAATGGATGTGTTGATCTTCTAAGAAAAAAAAAAAGGCCTTAATTCATATACAAAAATAAAGACAATAACATTGTTTATTTGCTGCACTTGGCAGCCTAAATGAACACAACAATAAGAAGCAGAGAGGCACTTCACACACTTTGGAATATTTCCAAACAGTTAAAAGTTTTGAAGGTATAGCAAAGCCAGTGTACTCCGCTGACTCACTTATGTCATAACATCACCACACAGATCAGCCACAATAAACATAAATCAGCTGTTTTCCAATCACGTTTTAGGAGCGAACATTGCCGATTCCGATCGTGCACCCCTATTCATTGGTCTTGAGTGGAACAAAAATGATGAGGGATGAGAGGGAGTGACGGGGGTGATGAGAGAGAGTGACGGGGGTGAAAACAGGGAGGCGTGATGGAGAAGGAAAAGAAAGGTTAGCATGCTGAAGAATACATACCCTGTTTGGCTACAATCACGATAGGGCAGGACAGAAAATACACTATAGAAGGATCTTCTGCCACTGATAAGGACTATCCTATAAAGACAAAATGATAAATAAACTAATTCAGTGAGCTATGTCAATATAGAGAACAGGACTAGAGATGGAGCGACATAAACAGTGTCTGGTAAATAAATGTGAAACATATTTGGTGAAAAAAAGGTTACTGAAACATTTTAAAACGGAAAAAAGTCATACAAACATTGTTGTACAAAGAAACAAACTGAAAGAAAAGTTTTTACAGAAAAAGAAAAAAGTGCTATTGAAGAGTGAGGAGACTGAAAAGGATCTGAAAACGTCTGTGAGGCTGCCTTCGAATAGCTACTCACGGGACAAGTACATCAACAGAGGCTAATCCTGATAGCTATGTGTAATTTGGTCAAACTACTCCTGTAAAGCTGTGGAGATCTTTTATTGCACAATTTCCCCCCTTGCCCCAAAGATCCTTGGCTACAATAGACCATTTAGAACTATTAGGATTAAAACCTGACTGTTTTGCTTTCTAATACTATTAGAGACCACTAGTTTCATGCAAGACTTTAGATCACATTAGGAAACCAGCATGGTTTAAACACCTGTTAAACCATTAGAACCATTTACACTGTGATACCAACCTATCAGGACAGCACCAAATGCCATTACTGACCACTGGACGCCAGCAGGAATCAACAGAAACGTTCATATTTTCTGGGACTGATTTCCAGGTGGGATAGCCAAACAGACGAGACATGTTTGGTGTCCAAAGTTTCCTTCTTTAGTTTTGCACTCGAGCTATGAGGCTAATGTAGCTAACAAGCCATGGAAGCTTAGCCACCTGTTAGCATGACTGTTAGCACTTGCCTCAAACGGTGGTGAAGTGTTAAATAAGTTTCAACAGGCTTGGCTTATGTGGTTTCTGACACGTTATGGCCTTCTGTTATCTATAACTACTATATGTTTTCTATAAACTACTAACCTGTACTAACCTATACTAACCTATACCGCAAAGCTAAAAACAGTAGTAGTAGTAGCCATCTTGAAGTCTGGGCCCTCAGGGCCTTCTAAAGAAGAGTTAAAGATTTGTGTAAAATGAAAAAAATAATAATAATAATACATGTCTAATTTTTAGCTGTACAACATCTGTATGTAATCAATATGCGTGTTATATTTAACCTCTGCAAGTACTCAAATACTGTAGTAATACTTTTATTTCATTGTTAAATTTTGGTTGGAAACAAAAAGGATTAAATTCTTGAAATGCCCAGCAGAAAACTGTCCAATCAGCATTTTTTCCTCTATGGTATTTTTTCCTCTAAGGTACAGCCAAGCGAACCCCCCATTGGTTCGGACCTTAGGCCCTAATATATGGGATTAACATCAACATCATATTTTATAATAACCACCAACAAAATATAACATTTAAACAAATCGACCAATCATACTTTATTTTCCAATGGGTGGTAAAAATGTCTTTCCTTGACTTCTGAAGTCCTGGATACTTCACTGACAGTGAATACGAGTCGTAGCCTGACCAATGCGTTTCAGCCAGTAGTTAGAAATGGAAGACAGAGGCAGGTTTATGCTGAGACTCTACTTCACTGCTACAGTAACAGCTACAAGGTGAAATGTATGTTAATGTCTGTTCCAGGCTTCAAATAAAACATATAATGTCTATAACAACTTTTACCTGTTAGTGTTTTTAATCTAGAATGGCCAAAAAAAAGGTTCACGCAAGCTAAGCGCTAACACGCTCCAAAATTCTCACAGGGGCGCTAACAGAAATTAGCATTAACGTAAAAGAGTTTTAACATTTATTTTTCGGCCCAAACTAATGGCCTAGCTCTAAAAATCAGGCAAACCACACAAACAAGGTCTGCCGGAGATTACTGAACAAACTCCACACAGCTTGAGGCAAGCGCATGATGATTTAGGCATGAGGTTAGCGCAATGCTAATTGGTGAGCTATAAGCTTCCACTCGCCTTGCAGCTTCAGTTCAAAGTAAAGAAGCAAACTTCAGACACTAAACATGTCTTGGCTGATCGACTACATTTGGATGAAGGGGGGAAAACTGAGTAAAACTGACTTTTTTTGAAACTGGTCTTTCAAAACTGGACTGTTACAGGAGGAGCAGGACTGTGAAGCGCTGCTTTAAAGCTCGACCCTTCACTGCTGCTGCCTGAAACACCTGAACCACTTCATCTCACACGCTGGAACAGAGCCACAGCTCACGCATCGCTGCACAAACAATCATTCACTGAGCGCATGAGCCGTTTAGACCTGCTCCCAACCGAAGGAAAACCGTCCAGGCAACAGCTTTTGTTTTGCATTCTAACTACTCAGACGGTTTAAGGAGAACAACAACGCTGTGCTGCCTGCAGCGGACAATCCATGGCTGACTTATTATTACGCTGGAATGAAAGATACAGCAAAAAAAAACAACTTGCTAATCTAAGGCTATGTGGGTGTAGCTCACTGCAAATCGCATGAGGAATCAAAAACTCCACTATAAACAAGGAAATATTTTGCATAGTTATGACAATTTGGACTGATTTGACAGTCTAAACTGCGTTACCGCCTGGAAAAGTGATACAATTTTCCCAAGCAATGTCAAAATTTCAGCATAATTAAGTGGTTAAGATGTAAACAAAGCAATTCAGAGTTGTTTTGGTGTGAAATCTGCCATGCTAGACAAACTAGAGTCAGAACTGTTCACAGTGGTGGTGAAGGGAACCAGGCGTCTGAGCAGTTTAATGCCTCTAAAAGAACGTTATTGTATGAAATGGCTATGAATATGCATCCTGATAATATATATATTTTTTTAATATTTATGACAGTTTTACAAAAATCTTTTGACCTAAACCGTTTTTTTAAATCCATTCATGGTGGAGGGGTACATGCAGGGTGTTGTGAGGCAAAACAGTCCCCAAAGAAGGCTTATTTTTATTTTACCATCATCGACATTATCTATAAACCTCAGAGGACACGTGTGGATGCACTGGTCACTTGTAAATAAAATGGCTATATTTGTGTTGTAGACATTGTGACCCCTGGTTCGTATCACCACCACTGTAAAAAAAAATCTGACACACAGTTTCTCTACAATGAACCATCTTACTTGAAACCACTCTGAATGACTTTGTTTACATCTTAACAACGGAATTATGCAGATATTTTGAAAACTTTGGTGGAATTCCCCTTTAAAGAAGGCAAATTCAGATGCTATTTAAAACTACAAAATACTACACTAGAACAACTCTTTCTCTGTATAGTCTATGAAAGCTTTTGGATTTCCGGAACACTTAAATATAGTCTGCGGTCTGAAAGGTTTTGTGTTAATACTGACACTGCAGTGCATCTTTACTTGTCCTTAAACAAAAACACAACATTTGAAAAGACTTCACATGGAAAATTGTGTAAAAAAAAATAAAAATAAAATAATGAAAACGCAAAAGAAAACATAATACTGTAAAGCTGATCCTAAAAAAAAAGTTGAAACAATTGAAATTTCAGGCTCTTGTGCAACATGGACACCGAGCAGTTGTTTACGGTATGTGTTTACAGTGTGCATTTACCTTCCGTTGCGGATATCGTGTTGCCTCATGTTCTTGATGAAGTGGACCTTCTTGAAGCTCTTTGGTCGGGGTGAACCAGATAAGGTTCGGCATCTGAAACGGAGAGTGAAGCGTTAAGAGACTCAGGTCTGGGGCATAAGCAGTTTCTTATCAACTGCCTCATGATACACTAATATGGAACATCTACTGTATAGTATAGCTGATAAGACATGAGAGTCATTATTTGTTGCAAACTAAGTAAAAACTGATGTACAGGTGCTGATGTAATAAAACTGTGGACGGTTTCCTCTCCATACTTGCCAACCATGATCATATCAAATACTAACTGTCCTCATTAACCCTCACAGTTATCGCCAGTAATGATGAAAGCATGTTGGAATTTTATATTAATTATTTCTTATTTGTTGCGCATTGAAATAAGAGGAGAAATTCTGCTGAATTATTATGAAATTGCATTTAAATAGTAGCAAAATTACAGTGATAACTTTGCTACAGGGCCAAAATAATTGCTGATGCAGATAAAGTATGTGTAAGAATGTGGAGGATGGATGGTTATGAAGGTTGTGGGGTTTCTGTGCATCTTTTTTTTTTTTTTACAAATTTTGAAAATGGGCATAAAAACCCCGGATGGAAAAGCCAGAGATTAAAACAAACAAACAAACAAAACAAAACAAAACAAAAAAAACACCACAAATATAGCAAAAGATGTTTTTCTGCTTGGATGTGGTGGAAAAAAAGTTGGTTTATAATTAAGGAGAAACCCAAAAAAACGTTGATGGAAACACAACGCGGCGGGAATGAAAGTCATGTTTGGCAATACTTTTTACTGTGGTGGCATTTGCAGCCGTTCGGTGGACGACGGTAAAGTGGGCCAGCGACTTTAGCTCTCATTAACACTAACACAGTAAGTTCTGACTCCATTGGTCAACACAGACTGAGTTACATCTGTAGTATCAGCTCTTAAATGTGATTATTACGCAACATCGGCTCCACGTCATCAGCAGAACGCTGTGGTGAGGTTAAGTTACATGCAAACACGATCAGATCTTGGATCCTTTTTTGATTAGCCTGTTTTTTCTGTCTCGTTTTGATAAAGAAGTGACACTTCATGACTTCCAATTCTATTATTCGCTGAAACTGACAAATATAAAGTGTTTTAAAATAACTTTATCAGAAGATAAATCACCAGAAGGTGCAGCCATGTTTGTTGATGTGAATCACTGCATTCTGGATATGACGACGGTCAAGTTATTCGACACACTTAAAAAAGATTCTTCAAGGGTTCTTTAGTAAAGAAAATGGTTCTATATGGAACCATGAACACTCAAAGAAGCTTTTGCATGATTAAAGCGTTCTTTGCATCATGAAAGGGTTCTTCAGATTGAGGGAGAATGTGTTGTATATGGTTCTGTACAGAACCTTTTTGAAAATGGTTTTATATAGCACCCAAAAGGGTCCTTCTATTGTTACGATGCCAAGCTTGTAACAATAGAAAATCCTTTTTGGTGCTATATAGAACCATTATCAAAAAAGGTTCTGTACAGAACCATTTGTAGCACATTTATGCATATTTTCCATTAATCTGAAGAACCTTTTGTGATGCAAAGAAACATTTAATCATTCAAAAGGTCTTTTGTATGTTTATGGTTCTATATAGAACCATTTTCTGTACTAAAGAACCTTTGAAGAAGGATCTTTTTTAAAAGTGTATGTTAATAATACCTACTGAGGCAGATCACTCATTGTGATTGTGACTCATTGTGAAGTTTGCTGCTATAGTGGCTGTTAGCATTAGGCTAACTAAGTTAACTGTTGGCCAGCCTACTGTACGCTGTGTATCGGACGTAAACCACAGAGCATAAAACATCAACAGGACAAGTTCGTCCAGCTCGAAAGCGGAAAGGTTTTTTCATCAGTGATGCAAGTGAAACACATCGCAGGAGTGCGTTTTGTGCTTTGAAAAAACACAAACTATAAACGCAGGTTTCGTGTGTGATCGTGCTGTTCGCCGCGTGCGGCTGG
>JAILXH010094100.1:30358-42858 GCA_023558415.1 Piaractus mesopotamicus | reverse complement strand
ACTGAAAACATTCGTTATAAACAGTGCACTCCTACGTAGCGTAATATGACTTAATTTGAGCATGTGGGAGTTAATGCAGTGCTGATGAGTTTACTGTGTGGCCCTTAGTCACAAAGCTGAGTCACTCCATACAATCAACAGTGACAGCTCGAGCCCCTCACACCTCCACACTAATCACATGCCTCGTGCGAGCGCCTCTGGCAACTGCATACCGACACGCACACTCTCAATCTCACCCAAACTAGATTAGGCTGAGCTGAGGGGGTTTATTCTCTTCCTCAACTCAGGGTGTGTGTGTGTGTGTGTGCATGTGTGGGTCAGACCTCCCTCTTTTTGGTCACCCGCTGGTTCTCACGGGTGCTGCTGAAACAAGCTGTGCTGTGACAGGGACCAGGGCCCAAGAACAACCTGTTTAGGCAGACTGCTGCCAGTGGGTGGAGCATGGCTGCTGCCAGTGGGCGGAGCATGGCTACATCTCTAATCACACTGCTTGGCAGGGGTTGAAAGAAAAGGAGAAAGAACACTGTGTCCCTGACCTTAGTTTTAGGAATGTCATAGGCTGAAGCGCAAGCGAAAGCAAAATCATGGTGCCAGCAGGTCACACATGCACACGGGCTGAGCCAATCAAGCATGTGCCCAGCTGCTCATCACTTAAATCTATGCCTCCTATGAGCAACAGCTTACACTACTGGGACAAACAGAATGTATACTCCCTTTGCTGATAAATGCAATGTGTACTCTCCCTGTTGGAAAAAAAAACCAATATAACAATGTAACAATATACAATATCTATTGGCAAAAACTATGTACACTCTCCCTGCTGACAGAATTACAGCAACAGAGTCTTTCTATTGGCGGAAAAACAGTTTGTATACTCTTTCTATTGGCAGAAAAGCAATGTATACGCTCTGTCTTGGCAGAAAAGCAATATATAATCTCTCTATTGGCATAAAAATAATGTATACTCTCTTAATTGACAGAAAAACAATATACACAGTTTATTTGTAGCTAGGTAAGCAATATTCACTTCTATTGCACATTTTTAAAAAAATGATGTTGCACCTCAGTGCTTTACACAAATGAAACCACGAAAGACTACAAGGAAGAAACTATAGGTTAAAACAAAGAAGCAAACCAAAAGATAACTTTAAAGCCAAGAAGGAAAGGGAAACGCAAGTCACTAACATCAGTTAACATCAGCTATTTTAAAAGGCCAAACAATATTAGTGTGTTTGGAGCTTCTGACTTCTTCCGTAGTAGGCCTAATATTGGCAGAATAACAGCATGTATACTCCTTCGGCAGTATAACAGATTGTACACTATCTCTGTTGACAGAAAAACAACGTATACCCTCTCTTTTGGCAGAATAACAGCATGTATACTTTCTTTATTGGCAGAAAAAAAACAATGTATACTCTGTCTATCTAATCCTGCACAACAGCAGCATGTATACTCTAACCTGTACTCTGGTAACATCACTGACGATGTGTCCCAGCACATTCTAAGGATATATATATATTTACACACACACACACACACACAAAATAATTCATACTTGAAGTAATAATACTTACACTACAAGTTACTACTAGAAAAACTACTAATACTACTACTAATAATTATACTACTACTAGTACTACTAATAATAATAATAATAATCATAATAATAATAATAAGAAGAAGAAGAAGAAGAAAAAAAAGAGAATATTTTTAGCAGGAAGAATGGTAGTGAGACAACAAGAGAGACAGAGAGAGTTCAGCCAGTTCCCACATGTCTGAAGTAAAAGGCCCACAGTGATTCTAACCTAACTGTAATATCTCTTATCACACGCTACACTGATGAAGCACATTCCTCCAGAAGCAAGCTGCTTGGCCAACTGCATTATGCAACAGCATGCTGTTATTGTTCTGCACTTAAAGTGGCCTATGTGCCACTTTAAATGCTGTTATAACTAGAGCACTCAAAGGTGAACTGGGTTATTGCCAACACCGTGTTGATATGCTGCCCCTAATCAAAGACCAAACATACTTAATGCAATGCTTGATAAAACTTACATTGTGGCTATGCAGGCCTGCATAAATTACAGTGGCATGCTAGTTGAACTGACTGAGTGGAACTGACCGAGTGGAACTGACCTTTGAATCTAATGGCTGCTTGATAAGGATGGTCAGGTTTATGTGATATGTTGCACAGCGCTTGAGGCACTGCATTCACTGTAAAAGTCTATTAGTTTTATAGAACAATCATTGAGCAAGTGCCAAGTATGAACAGCCACCTTGCTTCAAGCTTTGAGGGTCAACTCACCAGTCTGAATCTGAAAACAGTTAACTCAGTCCATATCAGTCTACTGAGAAGACAACCAGAATCTACAGTTTGTGCTCTGTGAGATATTCAGTGTTGTCTAGGAGTGTTTTGGAGCTTAGACAGAGCAAAAGTGCAGAACTGATGGAACCGTTTGGGATTGGGCAATGAGGAATCTACATTTATTTAACCAACAATTATCCATCAAATAACAAACACCTAACTGCATATAACACTTATATACAGCTACTAGTATCAGTACGCGATCAGTGCGTGATCAGCAGCAGGTGGCGCCAGTCGCACTAAGACCAGCGTTATGCAACAGAATTCGGGGTGCGAGCTGTTTGGTCAGGCACTCAGCACAAAACCTGACTATCTGTAGCACAAGTCAGTCACATTAGTGATTGAGACAGTTTTTCAACCCAGCAACTGAATGTCTAGTTTAGTTCGGTTTCCGTCACACCACGCAACCAAAAACGTTTCAAACGTTTCACAAGGTTGAGGGGAACTCCACGACGACTGAGAGCCACACTCGGCTACCCAAAACAATCATTTAAAGCTTCAGCAATCATAAACTGTTGAAAACTCCGTTTTACTTCGCATTGGCTTCAGCAAAGTGCTGTACTGTTTTTGACGACGGATGCTATGATGCTAAATGTTGATGTTTGGCTTGTGCTGCCTACAACTTCGAAGCATCAAAAACACCTCAGACACAACGACTTTCCACAGAGGAAACCTATCATAATAGCTGCTCTTCTGTTTGTCTAGAAGCCAATGCTCAGGGAATAACTCAGAGAAAACATTACGTGACTAGCTTTAGGTCAGCTTTTAATCAGTGAGATTTTCTGTCACTGTCACTAAGACGCCATTTTATTTCCCACCTATATTCGTTCAAACTCCGCCCATCATGTGCTCTGATTGGCTAGTGGACCTTGCGTCAATTTCATTAAGAAATATTCAAGACCACTTTTTCACAGGCCTTTTCCATTTGACATTCATCTAATGTTACACTCATTCTATTTTTAAAAGCTGCGCCACCTATTGTCATTACATCGAGTCATTCAACTGTCCAGCAATAAGACAAGTGAGTGTATTTGTGGAATAATATTACTTCTGACATCTTTACATTCATTTTGTCTATTTTTACACATTGTTGCGTCAACTTTTCACAGCATCAACTGTTGCCGTTACATCGAGCCATTCAATTGTCCAGTAGTAGTACAACAAGGCTGCATTTGTGGTAAAATGATATTACTTGTGACTAGACTGGCTAACACTTTCCAGGAGTAATGAGCCTAGACGTCACGCTGCAAGTCCAGTCGTCTTGACTCACTGCTATTGGACAACACTATCTAAGTCATAGGTTATACCAATATTCCACCAGTCCAGTCATCTTTATTGACTAAGACTGCACAAGCCACAAGTTACACCAACATAACAAGCCAATAGCAGCGCTTGAGGGGCGGTATCTGTCGGAAAACGGGTAGAAAGATAAACTACCGTATCGATGCTCACCTTAGCTTGGTTGATCAGGAGTCCCACAAATGTGGACACGAGCATGGAGCGGGACACGGGCGGACTCTTCCTTCGCGACTGCGGCTTGGTGAAGGGCAGCGGGGCCGCAGGGGGCTCCTCGGGCACCGTGACTGTGTAGGACTGCCGCGCGCTAGGCATGACCACGGCAAGTCAGGACTGACGGGCAAAACCAAAAACCAGCTCTCGAGTCCGTATCGTGTACCGTTTTTTCCACCTATAAGCCGTTGCTAACGTGCTGTCCGTTTCCGTGACTGTCAGCTGCTCGGCAAAAACGTCCTTGAAGTCTGGAGACGGTTTTTTAGCATTCACAAAGCGTGGCCAAACGTGCGTTTTGGTCACGTTAGATGTATAAAGAAAATGTAATAAATAGTTTGCAGGCTAACGCATGAAAACCGTCAGGTATCACTTCCAGAGATGCAGTCCTCGTGCAGCTCGTAGTCCGGTTGTGTTCTTGGTTCAGAGGAACGGTACGGTACCTTATCGCTGAAGCAGCTGTGTGTGAATGATGTTCAAGTCTCCGTCCCTTTCGTTTTCTACCCGCCGTCGTGCACGCCCCCCTCCCTCCGCGCGGGACTGACGTCACGCCGGCGCGAGGACGAGCCCTTCCCACGTTCACCTTAGCCTAGAGGAAGGAGGGCGATTTTGTGCCTCCGTAATGGTGGATGATTTTTATCGGTACAAACGACTGGGCAACACGTGACGTCCGTCAGCATCCTCCCCCCCGCGCGCCTCCTGCTTAGGTCAAATTATGAATGAAACTGGGGGAAATGGCTGACTCCGAGTGCAATGTTTAATGTAAGCAGGGTAAAAAGGCCATTCATTCTCTTCCAGCCCCTTTAAGCTATCTAGCCCATGATTGCCAATTAACAGAAGTGATCACTGGCAGGTCTTATAAAAAAAAAAAAAAAACAAGAATTGGAAAAATTTACATGTAATTTATCAGTACCTGCTGATAATGGTAAAAGTAGTGGTAAATCTGACAAAAATCAGTTTTCTTTGGGGACTACTTTGTTTTATAAATGTCTTGCATGTACCTATGAACATATTTAATAAAATATATTTTAGGCCAAAACTTCATCTCAAAACGACCCTTTAAACAGCGGCTTTGCTATTAGGAAGCATATTCATAACCATTTCATGTAATAACTTTCTGTGAAGTAGCTTTTGCAGGCATTAAACTCTTCGACCTTCAGTTTCTCTATAACTAAGCATTTCACATCAAACCACTCTGAATTATTTTGTTTACATCTAAAACTCATGATTTTTTTATGTGCATGCTCACATGTGTAGTGCATATATCCCTGTTTAAATATTTTGTCAGTGCTCATAGGACTTTGTAGCCAATTATTCATGAACTATTTAATTTGCTTTACAATACTGTATAACTTTAGGTAAAAAACTATCACTTTCAGTTTTGAAATTTGTGACTACAACCACACATGCATTAGGGAGATCCTTCTGGTGTGATTCATAAAAATGCTGCTAGCCCTAATAGTGCCCTCTTCTGATGAACACCAAAATTCAAACCGTTTACAAACTACTTTTTCACAATTTAAATAACAAATGGTTCCCCATATTGGGATTAGTACTTTTTAGAAGTTTTATTATGTAGTTTTTATCTTAGTGCTACATATTTATCTCAGTTCTGACATTTTAGTTTGTGTTAGAACACCTGCACCTTTTTCTAGTACCAGTGCTACCTGCCTAAAAATCTTTACATACACTCCTGGAGCAAATTACATACTCATACTTGCAAATAATATACACTTACATATACAATATTATACTCTATCATACAATGTCTAATGTATTACAGTGTCTAACTGTAACTTCCTGTCTGCATCTTGAGTATACCTGATTAGTATAACTACTGTAGCACAGCTGTTAGAACTGTTTTATCACTAAGGCACTTTGACACATTGAGGGTGCTATGACGCAAACATTAATGTTCAATGTTTAACCTTATTGTGTCCTATCAAAATTCTGACCGTAACTTTTGAGGCCAGTATGCTTCAGAGCGTCACAAACTTTGGCGTAAATATTAGCAAGGCTTCAAAATGTGCGCAAATGATGAACGCCAGGGGTGAGTCACTCCACACAGGCTGCCGCAGAACTAATTTCTGTGCGCTCAAAGAGGCTCTCCACCTCTGCAGCCCCTTTAGACACCATTACCGTCAGCCACGGCAAGGCGAGTATGTTTATTGCTCCCTCATGGGCAGCAATTCAGAATTAATGACTTGGCTCTGCATGCCCGAAGCAGAGGGTTCATTACGTTTAGCTGTTTCACCGTTTCACCATTTGGAAGTCAGGTCACCTGCGTAAGGAACAATTGAAAAGGCAATTATGCATCCATCAGGAGCAGCCTCGCTCCTTCTGTTCCCCTGGTTGCGTGGGCTAGGCCACCAGGTACTCTGAAAACGTTAGTTCTCTGAGCCTTAGGTGTTTCTGATACTCGGTGGAATATCTGTTGCATGTAGACGATTCCCAGATTTTAAAGCAATTCACAAATGGCATTACTTTTCATTAATGAGGAGCTACTCTGAAAAGCAAAGGCTTCATTGCATTTTTCTGACATGGCTTGATCTTTTTACTAAAAAATAATTTGCCAGGATTTTCTTTGAAAATAAAGCTTTGTTAAACTATTTAAATTAAATTATATAATTACCTAATTAATTACCCAGGCAGATATATTTATATTCGATTTATATTCTGTACTGATAGGTCCGACTCTGCACTTCTGAATTTTATTTGTGTCAATGTCAAGAAATTACAACCCCAATTCGAAAAAAGTTGGGACGCTGTGTGAAATGTAAATAAATGTAAATAAAAACAGAATGCAATGATTTGCAAATCCCATAGACCCATATTTTATGCACAATAGAACATAGAACACATATCAGATGGTGAAAGTGAGACATACCATTTAAAAAAAACTAACTCATTTAGAACTTGATGGCAGCAACGCATCATAAAAAAGTTGGGACGGGCAACAAAAGGCTGAAAAAAAGCGGTACTAATAAAAAACAGCTGGAGGAACAATTTGCAACTAACTCAAATGACTGGGTATAAAAAAGAATATTTTAGAGAGGCAGAGTCTCTCAAAAGCAAAGATGGCCAGAGGTTCACCAATCTGCGAAAAACTTAAAAAATGTTGTAAAATTGTGAAGACTTTGGATATCCCACCATCTACAGAACATAATATCATCAAAAGATTCAGAGAATCTGGAGAAATTCCTGTACACAAGGGACAAGGCCGATGGTCAATATTGGATGTTCGTGATATTTGGGCCTTCAGGCGGCACTGCATTAAAAACAGGCATGATTCAGTACTGGAAATCACTGCATGGGCTCATGAACACTTCCAGAAATCACTGTCTGTGAGCACAGTTTGCCGGGCAATCCACAAATGCAAGTTAAAGCTGTTTCATGCAAAGAAGAAGCCATATGTCAACACGATCCAAAAATGCCGCCGTCTTCTCTGGGCCAAAGGTCACTTAAAAATGGACTGAGGCAAAACGGAAAACTGTTCTGTGGTCAGATGAATCAAAACTTTAAATTTTTTTTGGAAACCACGGACGCCATGTTCTGCAGACTCAAAAGGAGAGGGACCATCCAGCTTGTTATCAGTGCACAGTTCAAAAGCCTGCATCTCTGATGGTATGGGGTTGCATTAATGCCTATGGTGTGGGCAGGTTACACATCTGGAAAGGGACTATCAATGCTGAACAATATATAGAGGTTTTAGAACAACATATGCTCCCATTCAGACAACGTCTATTTCAGGGAAGGCCTTGCATATTTCAGCAAGACAATGCCACATACTGCATCCATCATAACAGAATGGCTTTGCAGAAGGAGAGTCTAGGTGCTGAACTGGCCTGCCTGCAGTCCAGATCTTTCACCAATAGAAAACATTTGGCGCATCATGAAACGAAAAATCCAACAAAGAAGACCCAGGACTGTTGAGGAGCTAGAATCCTGCATAAGACAAGAATGGGACAACATTCCTCTCCCAAAACTCTAGCAATTGGTCTCCTCACTTCCCAGATGTTTACAGACTGTTGTTAAAAGAAGAGGGGATGCTACACAATGGTAGGCATGACCTACTTACAATAGCCAACGTTTTTGAGATGCGTTGCTGCCAAAGTCCTTAATGAGTTAATATTTTTCATGAAATGTCTCACTTTCAACATCTGATATGTGTTCTGTGTTCTATTGTGAATAAAATATGGGCCTATGAGATTTTCAAATCAATGAATTCTGTTCTTATTTACATTTAATTTTATTTTACACAGCGTCCCAACTTTTTTGGAAATGGAGTTGTAGAAAAATCATGAAAAAGGTATAGGACGGGTTTTCATTCTGCAAAACAAGACTCAAGACTTATCAAACTCAAACTGCAATGAAATTTGTCCTCTTCTCTTACAAACATACTGTGGTACAGATCAAAAGTTTAGAACCTGTACTTTTGGCAAAATGTCATCACTTGTTTTAATATGCTATTTTTCAAAATTTCTGCATAATTAAATGGTTAAGATGTAAAGGAAGTCTTTCAGAGAAGTCTGATGGCAAATGCTCTATTCTAGAGAAACGTAGGCACTAGGGACCAGATGTCTGAAGTGTTTAATACCTTTAAAAGCTACCTCACAGAAAGTTATTAATAAAAAAATGTATTAATATTTTGCCTGATTCCTGACACAATCTTAGCAACTGAATCATGCAGGAATTTTGAAATAAATGGTGGAATTCTCTTTTAAATGCTAAATCGGTGCCTGAAGTGAATGTACCCAAATCTGTAGTCTAAAATACAGGCTCCACTTGACAGGGTTGGTGTATGTCATGTTACAACTAAGCCTCCCAAAGTGAGGAATTTATTACAATAATGATAAATATTTGTCATATTGCCCAGCCCTAATCTCAGCTAAAATTACCAGGTGCTGACCGAAACTGTGTTTCACACAGACCAAAGCCACCCGAAGCAGCTACCTGGCACTGTATGTACAGTATAAAGCCTAGTAATGCATTCCATGAGTACTCACTCTCTCTCTCTCTCTCCACCTCTCTGTACCAGCCCATTACATAAGAAGCATCAGAAGCCGTAGCGAGCCGGCCTATTCTGTGCGAATAACTGCATTCATCTTATGAAACGCCACTCTGAATCAAGCTTATGTAAGACCTGTTTGAAGTGTGTGTTGAGCCTGACGATCATGCCAGCCATACTTTACTCCACCAACGATGGATGTGCCAAAACACCGCACTGCCATGACTAAGAGGTGTGAGAAAAAGAGACCAGAACAGTGAGAGAGAGCGAGAGACAGAGAGAGAGAGAGAGAGAGAGAGAGAGAGACAGAGAGAGAGAGAGAGTGAGAGAGAGAAATGGATAGAAAGGGGGGAGGGAGAGCTGGGCTTTGAAGAACTGAGTAAATGCAGATACACACAATCACACAAACACACATAATGACTGTCTCTGAGAGATGGTTACATTCTCCAGGGCTCCAGAGAAAAAAGAGTGAGCAGCACCATCTGGTTCCCTCCCTCCCTCTCTTTTTCTCTCTCTCTCTCTGTCTCTCTCACATATACACACACACACACACACACGATGTGCTGACCCTTTGAGGCAGAAAACACAGAAGGACAAAAGAGAGAAAAAAAATCACTCTCTCTGCAGCGGTATTAGCCTAAGTCCATTACACAAGTATTTAACCCACAAACGGCTACACGCAGGGAGACTGAGGTCTGTTTATGTAAGTGGGCTAATCAGTATGCTAGGCTAGTGAGCTTGCACAATGGGCCTCCTCAACTAGCAGACTACCTCTAAGGTCATTTAACTTAGTGTGCAGCTGGACAGGTTTGGTGGCTGGGTTTTGAGCAGCAATGTCAGAAGATCTGGTTCACAGTCTTAATGCGATAGTACAAAAAAATGTACTTCGTTAAAATGTAATTTGTTTTTGAATGCTAAGTTCAAACCAGAAGAGGCACAGTTACCAGTAAAGCAGAATGTTTCCCGACATGCTTTCGTTTTCAGCCAGTCGGGACTTACGGTCAGCAGCAAAGAAAAAGATTTAATAGCCATGTACTCACACTTTACAAGCCCATATTTTGAGGTCATTTTGCTCGCTTACTTAAGGTCACAACGCTGGCACTGTAGACATTAGAAGTTTTCATTTTCTTCTATACAATAGTTCCACTGGATTGGATTGGGACATCCCTGCTTGGGACATCCAAGCAGAAGTGCATCACATAGCTTAAATAGGAGTACCAGATATCTTGAAGCCCGAGTTCTGCCTGTTCTTTTGTCCATGTACAATAAGCACAATGTTAGATTTTGTAATTGGTAGCTCCATGTCTTGCTTGCTATGTTAGGCTTATAGTTCTAGTGCAGCATTAAAGAAGTGAACTTGGAACACCAAACAGGACTTTGCTGATCAACTCCATTTTAGGTAAGGGGAAAATTGTATATTTAACCTTTCACCAAACTAACATGTGAGAGAGTTAAGGAGTAAAGGTAATGTGGATCGGTCTGACATGTACAGCTATGGAAATGCAACAGCTGTTGTATGAAAGACAATAGACTTTAAGCAGTGATAGAAGCCAGTATGGCTCGGCAGTTGGAAAAAATCTATGCTGTCCTGCGCATGGCAAATTTGACACGCAGCTTCCTGCCGGTCACAGCCTGCTGTTCTAATATGGTCTCGGAGGAAGCCTGTGCTAGCCTTCACTGTCCTAGCGTGGTATTGTGCAATTCAGGGAGTCTTAACTTGTAGGTGGAATTGAATATGACTAAACTGGGGAAAAAATTGGGAAAAATAATAAAAAAAAATAAAAATGAAAGAGCATTTTCAGTTCTGTTTATATGCATGGCAGCATAAACTGACTTTACAACATTAAACGCCTCCTTCATGATACAAGTTTTTATTGTTTCTTTCTTTCATCTTTTCCATTCACTTAAATATCTAATGATACAGTTGCATTCAAAAGTTTGGCTGCCTGGTTACTTTTTGCTGTCTTGATAAGTGAATATAATTTATTTGCTGAATTTAACATATTGGAAAAAAATGTAAAATGTAGCCCGTGAAAAAGTTACAATGTTTCCACTATGTTAATCACAGCACATAAATAGAAACTACACTACAATGTGCAGAAAAATGACATATTTAAGTTTGTTCCCTGTAGAGGATATTTTATTTTGAAAATCAACAGAACAACTAAATTGACTGGGGGTGCTCAAACTTTTGCATAAGATTGTATCCATTTCTGATAAAATGTTTAACATAGAGGACGTCTCTTCTCCCCTGAAAAAGCACAGCCTTTTGCCTTTTGTCACTCATTTTTGTTTTGGAGTCATAAAGCTGTAATCACATGTGATACTGCACTGAAAAATGTAGTAAAAACTCTGTGTGATAGTCAGTGGAACAATGTAAGTGTTTACATGTCCAAATCTATCGAACTGTCAGGCAATTTTGGCCTGGACAACATGATTTAATCGAGGTGAGCTTAGGCTGACCTAGGACCCTGGTCGGAAAATGACAATTGACCTGTGTATGTTTACATGATCATGTCTTAGTTAGACCAGCAGTCTGAGACTAATATCAAACCGCTGGTGTGCATGTGAAAGTAGTTAATGTCTCTGTGTCCAAACATGATATCAGGGGAAGTAAATAGAGCATTGAATACTAGAGCTGTCAGGATATCTCACTTAAACACAGATTAAAAATTGCCTTCATGATAAATCTGCAATGATTACTTGGCAATTTGATTGATAGACATTTTAAATTATTCTTCAAGGGCCTGTTGCACCAACAGGTCTCAAATAAGATGGTCGTAGCAAAAAACAGTTTTCAGAAAGGACTTTACACCTTTTGCACCAACCAAAGTTATGTCTAAGCACAACTAAGACTAGTCTTAGTGCTGCATGCTCATGTGAATACATACGTAAAAATGATGGTTGCTAAACAAAACTGCTCCATGTGTAAATAGTACTAGCAACTTGCTAATCATGAACATTAAAAGATGTATTCTGGGGTTTCTCAACTAACCCCTGAAACACCACAGCTCTCTCCAGTCTGCTTCTGTTGTAAATACTAGCTACACTTCTAGCTCTGCTTCCACTTGTAGTTTGTTCAAAGTGAGTACTTTATTGTACAGGGCAGCTACCAAACACACAGATGAAAATGAGAAAAAGCTATTTCTAACCGTAAATAAACAAAACAAACTATCCACTTTGGTTTTAACTGTAGTTTTAAAACCTCTAACCTCAGTCATTCTGAACAAAGTGACATGTCTGCTTTTTGCATGGTTTGTAGTGCAGTTAGCTAACTATTTACTGGTGATACACATAAGTTTTTTAAGTTAGCTGTGTGCTGCTGCTTACCATGCCATTTAAGAGACTTTGAACTAGCTGGTTTAGATAAACACTATTTAATATTTTTTGGTTAGAACTGGGGTGGCACAGTGGTGCAGTGCGTAGCGCTGTCGCCTCACAGCAAGAATGCCTGGGTTTGATTCCTGGCCGGGTGACCGGGGTCATTTCTGTGTGGAGTCTGCATGTTCTCCCCGTGTCTGCGTGGGTTTCCTCTGGGTACTCCGGTTTCCTCCCACAGTCCAAAGACATGCAGTTAGGCCAACTGGACATGCTAAATTGCCCGTAGGTGTGAATGTGTCT
>JAILXH010094100.1:4350-20569 GCA_023558415.1 Piaractus mesopotamicus | reverse complement strand
ACACACACACACACACACACACACACACAAACACACAGGTAGAGAATACCCAGACCACAGACAGTGAGAAGAACTTGAGAGCTTTGGACAAACAGTAACATCTATTATTAGCCAGTAAAGGGGTCTGTGTGTTCCTTTAAAGGTGTGATGAGGGCTCTTTTTCCAGGCTTAGAATACTCTCTCAATGTGCCATTAAAAACTTCCAGAACTGTGGTCCCAGTGGGCATTTTAACCTGTGACATACTCTTGTCATGCTTGTAGAATTTGGTCAAAAATTTGTCTATTAATTTTATTAAAACTACATTTCTATAAATAAAACATTCAAGAACCCAAACCTTAACTGCATCTGCCATGACAAGGTAACCCTTTACATATGATGTCTTAAAGAGCCTATAAACGGAAGCATTAACATTAGCTAGAAAACAGTCACAGTTAGCCTAATTAGCTATGATAGACTTAAAGGGGAATTTCTTAAATTTTTCAAAATTTCTAAAAAATTCACTCCTTGCATTGTAAAGAGAGTCATTCAGAGTAGTTTGATGTGAAACTGTTCATTGTAGAGTAACTAACAGACTGAGATTTCTTTACAGTGGTGGTGTTAGGAACCAGAGTTTTATATGTATTGTTAATGATTGTAAAAATAATAGTCATAATCTGAAAAAAAAAAAACAAAGCTATTTTCTTTGGGGACTATTTTGCCTCACAACGCCCTGCGTGTAGCCCTCCACCATGAATAGATTAAAATAAAAGGATTAAGACTCATTGTAATCCAAAACTTTATCAAAATACTATCAAAAATGTCCATCAATGTGAGGAATTCTGACTCGGCAAGTGTCTCCTGAACGGACTATTTCACATCAGGCCACTCTGAATGACTTTGTTCACAGTTCATCCATTTAATTATGCAAATTTTTTTTTTTAATAAATCGGTCGAAGTTCCTCTTTAGCCAGTGGCAGTGCTAATTAAGAGCACTACGCCACTGACCAGCCACAATAGAAAAGTTTGCTACTGCAACTTTTTTCTCAACATCATATTAAAATCATTCAGCCATCCAACCAACCATCTATCCATGCCATTCTCCCCAAGCTTATTTCTAAGCTTTTGTGCCCTATTTTAGTGATCACAAATTTCAGTCGCTAGTTAGGTCTCCCTCTATCACACAGTGCTACAAAGCTGAGAGGGTTCCTGTGAGTCATGTGACGCACCATCACATCTTTTCGAACTGCTGCTAACGCAAAGTCACTGAGCACTTCAACACGCTTGGAGGGGAACGCTGATAACTAATTCTGGTTAGCACCGTGCTAAGTAATGAAGTCAAAAGGAGGGACATCCTGTAACTAAGACAAAATGAGAACAATTCTGCTCTCTTGGATTCCTAGTCACAAATGGCTGTGGCATGGCAAGGGTTCTAAATCTCTTGACAACAGGGCCAACCGTTAGACGGTACCACTGTCTGCTCTAGAATGTCCTTCATTAGGCCAACAACAACATTACTATTTAATTAATCCCATACAAATACTGACCTGCTGAACAGGACCGTAGGAAACTGCCCAGACAAGCCTTATTAGCTATTTAAGGAGATGACACATACGAAAACGGAAGTATGATTTTGAGAGTTTATGGTCATTTTTTAAGGCGAAACTGTAGCAAAAGCTACTAATACTGAGAAAAGACTTCACTGTTTGTGTGCTAGAGATAAGCAAGTAAAATGCAGAACATCCATGTGTTCACAGTGCATGAGTTTGTGTGATTTCATAAAGGTCAGAGGTTTTACAGTGACAGCTGGAGTTCTAGTTATCATAGAGATTACAGGGAACACTGTGTATATGTGTGAGAGAGAAAAATAGAAAAAGATAGAGAAGCAGCAGACGTACAAATAGATATTCAAATTGTCCCACTGCAGCTGTTCAAGATGACATAAAATGCATATTCATATATATATTTATATTTATAAAAAATCGATATTTATATATATATTATCTAGATTTGTTCAATGTTTAATTTTCACTGTTACTTTCCAATTATGCAATGAAAGTACTTGCAAAGGCTTTATTAACATAAAACAGCTGCTCGCTAATATTTAATTATACTTTGGGTATAAGCTTTCTTGTTCTGAAGAGTAAGAGTGACTTAAATAATAATTAGGTTGTCAAGAGGGACATCCTGTTTCTTCCAAACTATTGTTGAAAGCACATACTGATTTAAACACATGAAATGGTTTAAGTGCTGATGGGTGCTGACATCACAACACAAATGAAACGTGTGCCTTTTGGCTTTTCTCCTAAGGTACTCTGTTGGACATTCAGTTTTATCATTTTTGTAAAGACAAATAGCAAATTTCTATCTAATATGTTAATGTTATTGCAATCCGACCAAGAAAACATGCTCATTTATTATAAACGTTTTGAAAAGCTAGGTGTCCACAAACTTTTGATGGGCACGCTGAATCATAAGCCATCGCAAAGCAAGCCATCTGTCCATCACCCCTGATGAACCCTGTGTGGCTGCTGTAATCTGTGGGTCCGATATGGCACACTGCAAGGTCAGAGACAGCCTGTTTCACATGCTCAAAATCAGCCATGATTTCTCATGGCTGCCCTTCTGCAGAGCATTTTGGTTTAACACTGTGTTTGTGTCAGAGAACGGCATGACAAAAATATGGGCTATGTAGTGGGAAAACACCACCAAAGCATATTCTCAGTATTTTCTGCATTTTTGCAAATCAGTCATTTGTGATAAATACCTTCAGTTCCAGCATTTACATCCGCACACCAAATATGGTCAATACTAAGGTCAATCCTGACAAGTAACCTCTATATACATGTGATATTTAAGTAGAAAACTTCCTGTCGTGCTATTATTATTCAGCCGTGCAAAGGGTATTACACGCAAAATGGCCAAAAATCATGTGGCCTTTCAGTAACTTTAGGATTTAGGCGAACAAGCTGATCAAATGTCTAAATATGAAATATAAAATAAAAAAAAATGTTTGGCAAAAACACTTATTTACACAATAATTTTCCCACTTACCCCAAATGTAGTCGATTAGTTAAGACATGTTTAGTGTCCAAAATTTGCTTCCAGAGCTACAAGGGTAACATAATTAGAAAGTAATGGAATCTTATACCCTGCCAAATAGCATTGCCTAAATCATCCCACACTTGCCCTACGGATAGGATTCTGGCACTGTAAAACATACTGATCTACAAAAATGAAAGTTGTTGAGAAAGGATAACAGAGTTTCCCTGTTCCCCGCTATGCCGCAACCATATGCCAGTCAGTCAGTTCTCTGACTACAACCAAGACATTTACATTTAAATAAAATGTCATTTAATGTGTGTGCTTTCTGTTTAAATCTTGCTTATCTTTGCTGGCCTGAAATCTGCGGCTCTGCGGCCCTGCAGTCAGACCCTTCTCAATTTTTTTGTGAGAAATCATTCATATCAATTGACAACACACTTTTGTTATTGCTGAGAACTGAAACTTCTAAGTGCTAATTAGGTTGTATGGTGGGTAGTGAGTGAACATGCCTAGGTATGGTTGTACTCACACGAGGTATGTGCAGTTTACATTGTTCTATCACGTGTCTTTCTCTGACAACCGCAGTATTCCAGGTAATACTGACTATGTTTACTTGCATAACAATGTTTTGGGTTGTAGAACAGCAAATGAATCACAGGTACTGTGGATTACTGTTATCGGAGGAAGCTGAGGAGGCTTCTGAAATCAAGAAGGTTGCATAACAATGCTCTTGTTTCCTGGGAGAAACAAACCAAGGCTATCGACATCAGTGATCACTTTAAACCTCCCTTTGCTGACGCAAATCCACATGCATTCACATGGTCAGTCCAAAGGCATTTGCTCTGCCTCTTTCGCCCATCAGCTGATTCTTTAGAAAAATGAAAAGAATTTCAGGAAGTGTTCCTCAAGCAATGGCTAATTTCTTTGCACACTTAATGGAAGTGTGTACACAAAGGGACTAATTAGTCACTAGCCTTAAGGTGATTCTCAAATCCTATGGCATTGTGCACTATGGAACAGGATACAAGAATACTTGAGTGTGCAACTTTAATGGGCTAAAGAGGGATCCTAAATACTGTCCTGAAAGTGCTAGCATACCTTAAAAATAGTGAAAGAGGCCAAAGGAAAGCAAAGTTTCTACCCATGAGCAAATATATACTATGTTTTAAAATAGGATACAACTTAGGATAGCTTGGTGACAAAAAGTCACATGGTCTCTGTTTTAGCCTCAAGTAGCACCTAACAGGCCATATCAATGTGATTACTTTCTGAACAGTGGCAGTATTTTAAAAACGCGAAAATGCAATGTCAACATCTTTTTCAGACCAAACAAATAACAGTTACCAATTTTGCATCATCCTTTCGTAATTTGGGCCCCAAGTCAGAGATCATTAGTGGGATGAATTCAGAATCATTGTAAGTTTTTAGGAAACACTCCAGCAACCGCTCTAAAATATTCCACTGTTTCACTTTACAAAACAGTCCAATTTTAGCATGTACTGTACAGTTTACTGAAGCCCCTCTGGCAATGTTCAGTAAGGGAGAATTTGAGTTAGACTTGGTGTTCTTGAATCCCAGCCAAGACTGATATCTGCTTAGCACTATGGCATGCACATGTGCTATCTGCCGGTGCTGGTAAATTGCACAGAGGCGTCAAGAGTCTGGCATGTAAGCTGTGGTAGATTAGCTTTGGATGGCCAGTGAGCTCTGTACTCCGGCATGTATGGAATGTGGAGGAGGTTATGCATGGCATTTTACGAAAAACTCCTCGTCACAAGACCTCCCAGTCTCCTGATTACCTTGTCATCTCTTTAAAACTCTGCAGAGTAGCCCATCAAAATGGCTAAGCTTTGTAAACAGCTCTAGTTTTAGCGTAGATTTGTAAAAAGTGTTGCTAGTTCATTTTTAAAAGCAATGGTAGAAAACAGGTTTGTCCTTATCCTGATCTTCTGACACTATTTGTATTTTGCATAGCCAAAAAACAGTAGTAACAGCAACAGCCATCTTTAAGCCTGAATTGTGTTTGCACTCTTATCCATGTTCATTGATAACATTGTCATTTAATGTTAGAAACCAAAAGCCTATTGGAGACTACACAACAAATCTAAAGTCAATACAGCCTCAAAGCTCAAACTGTATAGGGTAAGAAGAAAATCATGCAAGTCTGATTTTGGCTGAACCATCATTTGAAGAGAAACCACAACACAAGTCTTAGATCAGCAATGAATGGTACCTTCTAACAACATCATTGCAATGACATAACAGAGGTCCACTGTCTTGAGGGCCCTTCTCGCTCTGCTCTAATGGCCTGCTTAATGGACTGGAGGAATGAGAGTGATGGAAAACGAGGAATGAAACCTGCAGCATAAACTGTCCTTTGGCTGTGATGTGGGGATGTTACTGGAGTCATGAATGTTGTTGGCAATAGCGCAATTGTTTTCGTCATGATCAAGTAAGGCTGGAAAATTTATATTATGGGCTGACATAGCCACAGGAAAAACTCATTATCATTAAAATCAATGCAATGCATTCAATGGCTTGTTTAAAAAAATGCACTGCAGTTGCTGTTTACAGAAACAAAAATATTTCTGAATGCTTCTCAGCATGCTAAAGTGCAAGACTGTGTACTTGTAAGCATTTGACATGCATGTGCATGTCTGTATGTGTACTTGTGACTGATGTAGGGTCAGCACAATAAGCATCTTATGTTAATCTTTATTGCAACAGTGGTCATAGCAGTTTTGACATCACATAAGCCTGCAATACGCAAATCAGCTCTCTAACAAACAATTACATTTTGTAAGCTGGGAGCATCCTGACCAATCCCAAACATTTTAGTTGCGTTTTCTGCATATTTTGATGAATTAAAGCTTTCACGTGACCCAACAAACATAAATGCAGGCCATTCAAATTAAGAGTTCACCAATGTGTTTGTAATATGTTGCAAGGTATTTTGCAATTGCAGTAGCAATATGAAGCTATATAACTGCAATCTGGCATTTTGTCCTAACTGTGCAGTCCTACTCTGGTGTCTAATTCAAAGTACGTGTTTATGACCACAGTTGTCTTTGGCCTGGGCAGTCTCTGTAGAGGTGTACTGCCTCTGGAAGCTGTCTAAGAAAGCTCTGACCCTTCACTTCAAACAGTTGGTCAATCCTTGGACACTCCACAGACCTCATACCTGCTCTTCACGCGAGGCGGAGCGCGCCAATCGGCCTTGACACGAATCTGCACTGCTCTTTCTCCAAGATAACCATCTTATCTCTTACCTCGAATAATGTCCCCTTAATCTTTACTGTCTCTCAATCTGTACAACACACTGTAAAGTTTTACAGCCCTGGCCTCAGCCAATCACTTGCAAGGTCTTTAAGGTTTATGACCAATGCAAGTCCAATCATAATGAGTTTCAATGAACTACAGAAGTACAGAAGAGCTGTATTATACTATTAAATACTGTACTAGCCTTTCAGTCAAAACTGAGGACTTGCAAACAAACTTGAAAATAAGAACTTAAAAGAAAGTTTCCAAAATCAACAAGTCAGGGATAGGATCAGACTCAATTAGCTTCATAAAATCGCCTAGTCAAAGGTTCATCTATTGCCTTTAAGAACGTCACTACAATAAGTAGATCAATCAAGACTGGGCAAGGTGCAAAGTCAAGCCACATCAGACCCCACACTTTACCTATAAAACCATCAATAACATATTCAGCTGTTACAAAGCACTAATAGCACTTTCATTTCAGAAGTGAAATATGCCTGACTCAGCCAACTGTCCTGCATGGACATGTTGGTTGGCATGGTAACATTTGCTTGTTTAACATAAGGAGTTCCCAGAGGATCCTGGAAAAGGAATCTCTTCTGGAATGACTGAATGCTATTGGAATGTAAAAGGGAGCTGGCGCTTCTTAAGAATTTGGGCTTGACAGAAATCAAAAAGAGTAAAGTTTCTTCCCCTTAGAAGTTCTCATTGGAGACAACATATTTTAATTTTATGTTAAGTATTTCTCAATCATAATAAAACATAAAACTGTTTGTTATTAATAGGCAGGGTTGTTACAATCATGAAATGTTACCTGACGATTAACCGTCAAATATATAATTGTGTGATTGGGGGAGTCCTAACTAGCGGGTGGAATTGGAGACAACTAAATTGGGGAGAAAAAAAAACAAAAAAACAATTTAATTGTCTTACAAGCCTAAAGTGATCAGATTGGCTGAGTAGCCACCTTACTTGCTAGCTATAATTACTAAGTAGCTAACAGTGGTTGTACTGTCAAATCAGTAGCTACTCCTCCATGATTGTTGCCTCTCGCTCATCATACATTACATATTGTTTTGCGAGGAACTGGAGCTTTCCACTTTGCTATTATTTTTTTCTAGTTTGCTGCTTGTTAATTTATTCATAGGTCTCCAATGAGCACTGTCCAGCAGTTTTTGTCATACTTTGTCATTTTTTGACATTAAAGCAGACTTGAAATAGTAAATACAGAATGTTAATCGAATGTAAATTACATTTATTACTTAACCAACTATGAGATTAATTATGTAATTATAAAATTTGATTTTAAGAGTGTAACGAAACAACAAAAATAGCCCTAGACTTCTAGACATTAAGGGATAATGATTTGAACTGGACTGAATATTTATATGTGCATTAGAGTCCTAATTACTCTTACAAATTTGATGGGGGCAGCAAAAAAAACTTTGAATTGTGATGATAAGCATACAGACTCTCTCCTCTCTTAACTCTCGCCCTTTTACACTCAGGCGCACACACTCAGATGACAGGTTATTTTAAAATATCAGTGCTCCACTCCTCTTTCTTTACAACAACTTAACCAGACTGACTAATGAGTTAGCTCAGCTAGGACGAATGCGGCATACCATTTGCAGTCTTACCGCATTCTCTTAAGACGCTTCACCTCATTAGGCGAAGCATTTGTAATATTTTTGATAATAACTAATAGCAACCCATCATGACACCACAGCCCTTCAGGTAAGTCAGGCCGACCTATTTCGCTTCCTATCAGGGTGTTCACCCTTATGAGGTCAAGTCAGCGTTTATGTGTTTGTTGTAAACACTGCTCTGTGTTCAAAATCCTTGATACTTCACTCTAACAGAGCTGTTGGCGCTTGAACGCATCTTCTCCATGTTTTCAGTTTCTAGGCATTGTGTGGGAGTTCTGTAATGTACTGGCACAGTTGCAATAAAGCATAGCGAAGGCCAAACCTCACATGCTAAAGCTTTCTGCTGGCTTTGTTTGGACTTTCACATGTTGTTCCACAAAAGAAATATAAGTCATTTGACCAGGCCATTCCAAGAAGCAATAATGACATTCACAGCACAGAGAACTATAAGAAGAGGGTACCAAATAAAGGTCATGAAAACCAAATGAAGACTTTGTAGAACCTTTGTAGAGACTTTGAAACAAACATTAAGGCCTCGACCGAAATGGATCCCTATTTGCGTTTTAGGGTACCGTTATGTACGTTGACCATTTTCCTCTTAGTGTCTAAATCGTAAAATAGAATTTCTAAAAATGCACTGCTAATTTCTAGTTAACACTGTGGTGGCAGACAAGTGAAAAAAAAGTGATTTTTCCACATGCATACAAAAAAGGATCCACAAAAACTGACTGAAAAGTTTCTTGAAATTAGTGCTGAAAAAATGTAAGATATTTCAAGAAAGTTTCATGATACACGATATGTCACAATTATTTTTTCTGACAACTGGTAATAGACAAAGTAGTGCAACATTTCAAAAAATGCTATCAAAAACTAGGAATCCAATCATTTGTACTTAACATTTCACATACTACACAATAATAAAACAGGACTAATTATGCTCTCTTTGCAGTTGGCAAATTTTACTGACGATATCCATGAAAGCATTTTTTGGTATATTGTGAAGTAATGTATCACAATAATGATATTGTCATATTGCACAGCCCTACTTCAAACTCTAATTTACCTAGATCTTGCCATAGGTTTAATAAAAAGTTCTTTACAGCCTAAATTGTGCTTCTAATTATAATAATATCTCTGCTGTTTAGCCAGCCCACTCATGATGGAAAAAAGTGCTGCCTTGTCCTGCTATAAAGTTCTCCAAAGACACACAGCATATTAGGGCTGGTATTGGACATGCATTAGATAAACAGAAAAGTATGATTTATTTCTGTGCTTTTAAAAGCTGTAGATGGCACATTTTCCGACTTCAATTTGAAAGTATTTGTCAGCGATTCACAATACAACTACAATCAGCTCAGGCTTATCATAGACCACTTCATTAGCTGAATGTATATCAAAATGTGCTGCATGTTGTTTCTGTTGTTATTGAGCAAGGAACTAATGAATGTGAGCTAATACTAACGGTGGCCACTGAGCTGCTGAAAACAAAACTTATGAGACTCTCTCGCTGACGAAACAGCTGTGTACAGTTAAAAACAAAGACCCTATCACTTTACTGCCTGCTGATCATGTAGCAAAAACACTGACTGATAACTGTAGATTACTGCAATTATGGAGCAAGAATTAAATGTTCAGTCCAGCCAAGTTGTTCATTTTGTAAAATGCTTTTCAAATGTCTATGATTATAAATCAGCAGCTCCCTCAGGCACACTATGCAACTTACGTTGGCTTGATAATGTGACTGGTAAACACAGACACAGGTTAATGAGAAAGATGAGAAATTAATTTACTGATTTATGTGTTTTAACTACTATTTAGGAAACTAAATTGGTCACAGACAGTATCTATAGACAAGTGAAGTACAAACTCTCTCTCTCTCTTGAGCTACAGTAAATACATCCTACCTATACATTATACTTAAGACATTTGCTGTATTAGATTTGCGGCTTTAGCTTTCTAGCATGTTTCCAAGCTAGAAGCTGTTATGTTACAGTATGTGGTACGCCTGGCCCACAGTCTGCAACCTGCATCTACAGCAGTTAACAAGGACTGGTCTGTGGCCAGGGTTCACTTGCATTTCATGAACCTTTCAGTATGGATCAGGGTCCCAAAAGATCCAGCAAACAGATCAAGCAGGTTTAAGTGTCCTTAAACCCAGATCATTCAAGATGCAATAACTTCTTGATGTTTCATGGTCCAATGAAAATGACAACAAGAGCTGCATTGTTGTGGTGTAGTACTTCCCAACCTGATTTTCATGCTACTGGAATGAAACCATGTGGGGGATTACATAACCCATGCATATAACACAAAGTGAACAAACCACTACTGTCAACACACAGTATTGAGAAGAAATCTACAGGTCACATAGGATTAAAGAAATCACACACTCTTTCACAGTTATGCCCAAAACCATACAGAGCGAAGGAGTGAAGAAGAGAAAAACTAAAAGAAAACAAAAACAATACCTACACCCATACAAATGTAACCCACAGTTGAGGTCATCAAACAGTGTAAAAAAGGGGACTATTAGTATAAAAGCACATAGTAATGTTATATCACTGTTTTCATAAGAGGAGTGGTATTGGAATGAAAATAAGAGCAAGGCTGCAGGGTGCCTTTATATGCATGCCAATTTTGATACTACATATACAATTCACATTTGGAATTCTCTGGTTTCTGCTCTACAGTGGCTGCTTTTCTTGTAATTATACCCAAGTTTTGTCACTCCAAGCCAAACCAAGACATGGTTTTAGCTTCTACTGTGCAAAACGACCTTACCCATAATGAGTAAGGTTATTTTACTATTATATGACACCTATACTATAATACTACTATTAAGGGTGTAATAATACATGTATTTTCAAGCTCTAGTATGCCAGTTGGATATAATAATAATATGACAGTTGGATTACTTTCCAAAGGTTTTAGCTATTTAATCATGTGTTTTATGTGTCACAACAAACAGAACATTGCATTTTTCATCTTTTGGGTTGCGGCAAATACATGTACATAAAAGAAAGCAGAAAATACATTTGTTTGAGACGCATCATGGGTCTTACAAAAGCAACAAAAGTTCTAACTTCTGACTATAACACGGTTACGGGCAGTCAAGCAGTGCCTGTCGTCACACGTACTGATGTATCTATAGCAGGGGGGAAGTGGGGTGCACCCTAATACATTTTCAAGAAGTGGCTAATTTGAACATGGGTTTGTCATATCATCAAGACTTGCCCCTCCCTATACACTTTACTTTGCTAGGGTGCACCTTGATGCATACTTTTGATCATGGACAGCTGTTTCCACAAAAGATGGCAAGTAAGAGATGCTAGGAGAGCGAGGGGAGTATTGTTGATATGTATTGCTTTAATCGACAGCTAGGAATCACAATAGCTAATCAGCCAGTAGGGCCACTTTACCTTGTACTTTAATACTTACTCACAATGAACAAAAAAGGCAACTAAATTGTTAATAGAAATTATTTATATGACAATAAATCATCAGCAAAAATTTCATGATTGTGACAGGCTTAGGTTCATGATGATTTTTGATACTGAGGTCAATGTTCAATTCAATTGTTAAAAATGTTTTGATTCTACAGAGCTCCATTTATGTAACACACAGATCAGTTAGGCTCAGATAAATAACAGTTCCCAAACAGAAAGAAGACGGCAAATGAGAGATCCTCAGAAGAGGCTGAGGCATACTGGCAATACAGTTTTAAATTCAAAAATCAGTACACCCTGAACTTATATGCCACTGACAGAGATGTAAGTGAACAGGGTCAATACACCCCTACAAATAGGTTGTGGCAGATGTTTAATTTATTGCATGTTTCATAATACATTGATAAAACTCTGAGATTGTATGGATTGGCCATTGCAAAGTCCACAATGGAGAAGGGGACGCTGAGCGCAGAACAACCATAAACAGACTATTATTCTCAGTATTAAATTCTGTGCCCTGTACCTAAATCTAACTCAATAATGTGAAGGAGGATGGCAGAGGTTGTGACAGTGAGGCCAGGCCATATTCAGTCAGAGCCATGCCATTGTGTGCATCTGTTATAATGAATCTACAATAGCAAAAAGAGCACACTAGACTAGAAAGAACTGATCTCAAATCAGCTGTGCTGTAACAATACCTGCTGATTCAACACAACATGCCCAAACGCATAACAAAGCAATCACTCAACATGGGTGTATCAGCAAAAGCCTAGGTGTCATAAGATTAGTGCTGTTACATAAGTGAATTTCTTTTTCAGACATGTTTATGTCAGCCAGCATTGTCAATTTCTCTGTTTTAGTCCAGTCTAAGCTCTCCATTTGGTGACTTATAATGTTCCATTTAATGCTATAATAACAATTTTTTAAGCACAAAGGATTTAACTGTCATTCAAGATGCATGTCTTTAGATATACAAGCAGAAATCCCATTTTACCATTTCATACTGGCACTTCACTAATAAGTGGAAAACGTTCTTGGAGTTAAAACATTATAGATTGAAGATTACACAAATCCAAAAACAGAAGAAGGCAGTAGTTATTAAATCTTTCGAGAAGGTATTCCAGGCTTCTGACGTTTGAAGAACTTTCCATAAAACACCAAACAGGGTGAAATCAACCAGCTAATGCATTTTAGGACCCATAACCTAATAAAATCTGAGATTCTGCAAGCAAGCTTTTACTGCAGGCTAGATGTACCTTGGCTATTTCTGGAAGATTTAAGAGGACATCAAGTGTAAAGAGTGCTATAAATGATTGTCAAAATGGTGACATCTAATGTTATGATATGAGCTGATATGACATCAGTGATTTAAGCAGTATGGACACAAGAAAACAATGCCAAAATGTCCCAGTATTTCTATGATATGCACAGTGTGGCAAATCAGCAGAGCTAACACAATACACTGTTTACCTTTTACTCACATCATCATTGAGTAAATTAAACATATTAAGTAATGATAACACAGTCTGAATTGTTTTTCAATTGTTTATGATAATAATTCTCTGATTAAGCTGCATTAATGCACAGATACTGCACAAATGAATTAATGTAGTGCACAAGCTTGAACACTTTCACTGATTGCTGCAGAAATGCTCTTAAATGACTTGCAGAGGAAATGGATCAAAGAGTTAAACCTTAAACTTTGGGCCTTGGGCTACTTTAACAAGATCCTATGATGTTGACCCAGCCTTGCTGAGTATGGACTCTGCTTGGCATGATTCCTGGTACTGAGCAGTGCTGAGGCTGGCCAAGATGTCTCGCGTCTGGTTATTGGAGTCTCTGGGAAAGATTTAGAGATTCTGCCTAGGTCCAGACACAAGTGGAAAAGGCTCACTTCACTGGAGTTGTCTTTTTGATTAATCGAACCTTTATTTTGTAGGACCCACAAATGTGAACCTATTGGAAATGGGGCACAATCCCTTGCTGCTTTATGCTATAATAAATCCACACAGTTATAAAGCAGACTGTTCTTTAGGAGAGTCACTATTTTTATTATTAAAAGTACAATAAGGCCTGGTACAAATAAGGTTACACAACAATATAAATTTAAGTCTAACCCTACACGTCTCTATTGTTCTGCAAACTGTGAATAATTTCAGACTGCACCTGTGTTGCATCCTCCTTCTCATTATTTCCTCCTCCTTCCTTCACAATTCACAAAGAAAGTGCACCCTCTAGTGATAAAATATAAGCATTGCAAGGCTCACAGCTGTGTCAGCAGAGCCTGGCCTGTGCCTTGCACAAGCTTACAGCGTGCTCTTTTGTTCTAGCAAGAGATAAAAATCTATTCAGGTGCTCTATTCAAGTATTTGCTTATACATGAAATATCAGGAATAACAAGTCCTTATGTAGGATAGAGTGTGCACGTGTTTTAGTACTGAATGCATTGACAATAATCGACAGGGACGGGGGTGTTAATTAGGGCTTAACCCCAAGTGTGCTTGCACAAATGTGTGGAAGTGGAAGTGTGAGATATGCAGGTGTGTGTGGCTTCAATCTACAAGCCCTAACTTGCTCTTCATTTCTTTTAATGGTAATGTGTTTTCAAGCTTGAAGCTAATTTCAAGTTCTATAAAAAAGATCCTTTTCAAATAAAGCTGCGTGCTTGTCTGTACAGCACAAACTGGATCTGATATTTTACTTAATTTACATGACAATGTCACCATCAGATGAACAGTACATAAAGCTTACATCTTTGAGAGAATATGAGAGAAAATCAAGCTCCATCCTTGCTTTGGATCTGAACAATCCACAGATTCAGACTTTTTCTGTCCATCCTCCCACCATGAGAAATGGAACTCAATACTATGGGTCTGAAAGGATGTGTTGATGTCAAAAACCATTACAAAGAAAAGGAAAAGAAAAAAAATAAGAAAGTCTGCTAATTAAACAAAGTTTCGTTGAACTAGTGCTATGGCTGATTAGTCAATAGTACTCCTAATACACATACACATACACACACACACACACACACATTTTCTAAACCGCTTATTCTTCTGGGTCTCATCGGGGTGGGGCGGAGCCCATCCCAGCGGCCATCAGGCGGAAGAAAGGATACTCCAAATACAAGGATTCCTAAAAAGTTCTTGGCTGTTCTAGGAAGAAAACTTTAACTGTTATAGGACCTTTACACTGAACAGAGATTTATTTTAAAAGCGCATTCAACTTAGAGGGAAAGGGTTAGTTTGCACAGGGTCTGTGCATGGCCGACCCACCCATGATGGCACCATGACGACCAGTGACCATTTACCAAGGACCCTGAAGGAGAGTGGAAAATTTGTTGGCATTGCTATTTCTTGTAGTCAGGCTGGACTCACCTCTAGGCTCCAGTAGAATGGCACTGCTGCTCTTTCCACGTCCCCGTGCTCACACAGTTCCAGTGTGGCCAGCTCCTGGGCCAGGTCTGATTGGCTGACTGACCGGCGCCACCTTGGCAGTGGTGAGGTAGCAGGAAACCCAGTCTGTGAGGGAGAGCGACCTCCAGGCCCATTCACCAAGGTAGCTTGACCTTTGACCTGCATCCGGCTGGAGCTCTCGCTGCGGCGGGTGGTTCGAGGGTCACTGCGAGGGATGGCTCGCCCCCGCTCCGGCTCCTGAGGGAGGGACAGGGATACTCTGGCCAGGCAGGAGCTAGGAGTGAGGTAGCGGGAGGTGGAAGGCAAGTATCTGGAGGCCTGAGGATGGCCGCGAGAGATGTAGCTCAGGGAGGGGTCATATGGATCATAAGGGCGGTAAGGGCTGAGCAGGGTGGAGCCAGTGGTGTATTTGGGAGAGGAGTAAACTGGAGACATGATGAAGAGGAGATGGAGGAAGGAAGGGGGGAGTCAGCCACACAGCAAAGAGACCCAGACTGTTAGAAGCAGAAAACACAAAAAAGATGGGATTACTTATCTCTAGAGTTATCTTCTATGAAATATATCCACCTACACTGGGAAATTCTTACAAAATTATGGTACCGATCTCCAGAGGTGGGTAAAGTAGCCCAGAGTTGCTACTTTTAATTAAATAATGGTTCAAGTAGACATAGTAGGTACCAAAAAACTTGAGAAAAGCATCAGGTCATAAACATCTTAAGTATTGAGACTGCTACAGAACTGCAGTGAAACTTCTCAGGAGATGCAGCCTCTATTAGCAATGAAAGTGACATTTGTTAGGTGCCAGAGTTCCCTTTTTGGGATATTTTTGGTTTAAAATAAAAAGCTAAAGCTCCAAGCTGAACCAACAGATCAGATTGAAATTACCCCACCCCACCCCCACCCCACCCAAAAAAATGTAAAAATAACTGTGATTAGCAAGCAGGAATAATTAAAGTGGAAACAAGTAGAAAGTGTATTCCTTTCCTCACTACTTGTTAATACCTCTGCTCCTTTCTTCCACGTGTGATGCACAACTTTCTCACATTACAAAAAACAAAAGAAAAGAATATGACCCAATGTGGGTGAGAGAAAACATCCCTTGAAACTTAAATTCTAGCTAATGTCAGTGAATGAAGAAAAAGGAAAAACCTCAGAATGAGATGGCTTCTGTAAAGAGCATTGCTGGTGTTGTTCTAGGATTCCTGCAAAGCCAGCCAAAAAGAAAGAGCAATCTCAGCAAGCCCTGACTGAGCACACTTCCCAAGAGCTAGCACAATAACATGGCACGTATTACAGGGCACGTTCTCTTCTCTCGTTTTCTGAGACTTTGGTCACTAGAGCCACAAATGTAGGTTGCTGCTGTGTGTAAAAAAATATTTTACTGAAACAGTCACTCAAAAGATGCATTTTTGTCAGTCAGTCATA